>CAUYLG010040720.1:0-223397 GCA_963573385.1 Cacajao melanocephalus
CTTTTTGCACTGGTTTCTTCCCATTTTTGTGGATTTATCCACCTGTCGTCTTTGTAATTGCCGACTTTCAGATTGGGTCTGAGTGGACGTCTGGCTTGTTGGTGATGAAGTTTTTTCTGTTTCTTAGTTTTCCTTCAGCAGACATCCCTACCCCACAGAGCTAGGCCTTCCCGGGTTCAGCTGTGCTTACTGTGAAACTCTCAGTCCTCAGCGCTTCCAATTGCTGTTCTCCTTATGGGGATGAGACCAGCCAAGCCTGACTCAAAGGGCACCCAGTCCCATATACTCCACACTGAGAAGTGCCGTGCCATGCTGGGGTGCCAGCAAAACAGCCACGCCGGCCAAAAGAGTTGCACCGGTGACCCATGTGGCTCCTCCGCTGCGTCTTATCTCCCAGTTTGTGGGCAACAGAAATTCGTCTGAAATTGCGGCATCCACTCTCTCTCTGTGCTTTCACTGGGAGCTACAATCCTGAGCTGTTGTTAATCAGCTGTCTTGGATCTCTCAACCCGGTGATGAAGTTTTTTCTGTTTCTTAGTTTTCCTTTGGCGGATGCCCCTTCCCCACAGAGCTGGACCTTCCCGGATCGGCTGTGCTTGCTGTGAAACCCTCAGTCCTCAGCGCTTCCAATTGCTGTTCTCCTTGTGGGGATGGGAACAGCGGAGCCCGACTTAAAGGGCACCCCGTCCGGTATACTCAGAACCGAGAAGCACTGCGCCAGGGCGCCGGCAAAATAGCTGCGCTGGCCAAAAAAGTCGCACTGGCGACCCATGTGACTCCTCCGCCGGGAATCTCCCAGTCTGTGGGCAAAAAATTCATCTGAAAGTGCGGCGTCCACTCGCTCTCTGCACATTCACTGGGAGCTACAATCCTGAGCTGCTGCTAGTCAGCCATCTTGGATCTCTCCTCCCATATCATTTATTTTGATTCTATTTTAGTACCATAATAAACAGCAGAGTAATATAACCTAGAATTGTGTATGTAAGTGCATGTGTGTACATTTGTGTGTGTGGAAGGAGGCCTGATTACAAAAATGATTTGGCACACATAATTCCATTTTTTTTGCTCTTTTTAAAAATATTAATACTCCCAAAATCAATTGCTTAAAATATGAAACAATCAGACATCAAAATGTTTATTTTTCTATTCTGCATTTTCCTAGCGACTACTTAACAGACCCAGGTTTTCAAGAGTGACATAAATAGAGGTCTGCTTTGGGAAAATCTAGGTTTTACTTATGAAACATCACAGTGAGAAAGGGAGAAAAATAGCATTTACAATGGTTTTGTTATCTGCAGTGCATATGAGGAGAAACAGAGAGTTACAGGCAAATGAGATGTTAGTTGTAAATAAAATTTTAAAAATATTTTTTGATTTGGAAACTTTTCGTGTACTCTGTTTTTTTTCTTTGAGACAGAGCCTCACTTTGTCACACAGGCTGGAGTGCAGTGACGTAATCTCTGCCTCCTGGGTTCAAGTAATTTTCATGCCTAAGTCTCCCAAATACCTGGGATTACAGGCTTGTGCCACCACGCCCAGTTATTTTTGTATTTTTAGTAGAGGTGGGGTTTCAGCATTTTGCCCAAGCTGGTCTTGAACTCCCGTTCTCAGATGATCCGCTCACCTTGGCCTTCCCAAAGTGCTGGGATTATGGGCGTGAGCCACTGCAGTCGGCTTCATGTACTCTTGAAGAACAAAATACATTATTTAATTTATTTTGTAAACTTACATTTATTTTTATGTGACACTACCCCAAGTTTGGATTTTTGATGATGGTAAGATATATTAATAGCATGTCCTTATATTAATGGTTTTTGTCTTTCTACATAACTGAGTAGCTGAGGTGAGCTTCCTCACTCCACATACACACTATTTAGGTTCACTTTGATTTCATGCTTTATAGTCAAATATATGTAATTTACTAATACAATTCACTTCAGAAACCTGTGCTAAGTTGTAGGATCAGCCCTCACAAAAGAGATATATACATAGCAATATGACATACAGACAAAATAACACTCTATAAATTTTAGTGCAATTTGCAGTGAAAATAAGAATTCATTAAAAAGATTATTATTTAGAAAAAGAAGTCACGTTTTTGGATTATAATTTTAATATGCTTTTCCCAACAAAGCATAGTTTACAACTAAAAAGCAATCTAATAGCGTTTATTACCATTGTTATAATTTTTTACACTTTCAAGAACTGAAAACCAAGTGTATATCTGTATGAAAATATGCTGCTTTTCTTTAGTCTAATTTTTAAAGCATACTTTACTATGCCAGAGTGTTTCCATATTGATAGCTAGCCAATACTTCAGTTTTTAATCATAATTGAGAAATTGAATATATTTGAAATCAATATTGTTTATTGAAGAACGAGAAATTATTGTCCAAATAATAATGTTGTGTTATATACTGTTTCTAAACTCTTATTTTGGTGAGTCATTGCCTGACCCACATAGCGAAAAAGCAAACAAGAAAGAATAAATCAATGATGTCCTATCTTAAATAAATCTTATGTCCCACCAACATGTTGCCTAAGTGATTTATAGTATTTTAAGCTGTATTTCTGGATGTTGCCTGAAAGGTCAACTAAGCTAAATCCTTCACTCTATACATGAAGATGCTGTAGCCCAGAAAAAAATGGTAAGTGGTGTCATTAAAAAAAAAAAATAGATTTTTTTTTCTTAACTGATTTATCTTACTATAAACAGGTAGCAAGTTCAGAGCAAAAGTCATTCCTCTGTCTTCTAACTCCAAGTTTATTGCTATTTTTACTGGGTTATAGGAGAAACATGTTACAGTGAGCCACAGTGTGGCTACTTTAGAGACAGCTCTCGGCTGAGTGTGGTGTCTCATGCGTGTAATCTCAGCACTTTGGGAGGCTGAGACAGGTGGATTGCGAGGTCAGGAGATTGAGACCATATGACTAACACAGTGAAACCCCATCTCTACTAAAAATACAAAAAATGGTGGCACGCACCTGTAGTCCCAGCTACTTGGTGGTTGCAGTGAGCTGAGATCACTCCATTGCACTGCAGCCTGGGCAACAGAGCAAGACTCTGTCTGAAAAAAAAGACAGTTCTCTCTCTGTCACACACACTCTCTCACATACACAGACACACACACAGACACACGCCCACACACAGACACACAATAACAGAAAGGTAAGAGTAAGACCATAAAGGAAATCATAACACTATGAGACCTACAGGGAAAAAAAAATAGATGCCATTGCCTAGATGACATTACTTGATACTGCTTGCCTAGAAAAATAATGGAAAAAGTAAAACAAAACAAAAAAACATTTAAATATCAGCTTTGCATAATAACAATAGTTAGCTCAAATTCATACGTGAAATAGTACTATGAGGATAAACAGCTTCACTATTGTCAGGCCTCCAAGTCCAAACCTGGCCATTTTAGCCTTGGTGACCTGGATGTACACCTCTGGATGGTCCCCAGGAGCCAGAAAGTCTGAATTAACCACAGGTGACCAGGTGGCAACAGAAATAAGTGAAACAACGTGTTTCTGCCTCAACTAATTGCTCTGCAACCTGTAACCATTGTTCCTGTTCAGCCTTACGAAAACCTCCCCCTGGACGTCGCGTTTCCCCCACCCCTGTATGTAACTATGATTACATAGTAAATTATTACCACACCCTCCCCTCTAATTGCAACCAACACCCCCCCCACCCTTATGATCATGCCCATTTGTAATAAATGACCCTTACCCTTGTGATCATGCATCTCGACACTTTTCTCCCCAAAATAGATTACCATCTTTAGCTGACCATTTGCCCCAACCTATATAACCAATCCCCTCTCCTACCCCCTTTGCTTAACTCCTTTCTCTGACTTGGCCCACTTAAACCCAAGTGTGAAATAAATGGCCTTGTTGCCCACACAAAGCCTGCCTGGTGGTCTCTGTAAGTGAGAGACACGTGTGACAACTATCACTATCAGAATAATTTGTTCTTGAATTATTACATTCTAGTTTTGGTAACTTATAACTAGGTTTGCCATTTCTGCCAACAGAATAACCTTTATATTTTTGCTTTGTTTTCAATGTTCTCATTAGTCTCCAATGGAACTAAAATCTACCAACACTGAACAAGAATTAACTATCATGTTAGGGTTTATGAGCAATCTAAATATCAAAGGACACATTAAGAGACTCCATGCTTACAAAGAAACTGCAAGGAAATTGAACAGGAGCTCTCTTGTTTTACATCCTGTTGGCCACACACCTCTTTGGTGTTCCCATTCTGTCATCAAGATTCCGGACTGAACTCAGTGATTCAAGTTGCCTAGATAAGAATGTTGCACTGTGTTTGATAGTCACCTGAATACTGGCTAATCAATGAATACAGATCATATTCTCTGGATGCTAGTGCAGTTATGTAAACACATCAGTCACAATACTGGTAACCTCATCCTCTTTGAAGAATATTGTACAAAATGTGGACAAATGCTTTTTAATCAGATCCAATGTATCATGTAGGACCTCAATTTTTGATATTTGGCTGCTGACAGCTTATAAGCCACAATTCTCACACTACCCTTTTATTCCCCATTCTGGGCAAGCTGGTAAGAAAGTCTGAGTGCTTCTTTGAAAAAGTTATAATTTATTTATTTATTTATTTTTGAGATGGAGTTTTGCTCTGGTTGTCCCGGCTGTAGGACAATGGCGTGATCTCTGCTCACGGCAACCTTCACCTCTCAAGTTCAAGCAATTCTCCTACCTCAGCCTCCTGAGTAGCTGGGATTATAGGCGCCCACCACCACACCTGTCTAATTTTTGTACTTTTAGTAGAGACAGGATTACACCATGTTGGCCAGGCTTATCTCGAAATCCTGACCTTGTGATCTACCCACCTCATCCTCCCAAAGTGCTGAGATTACAGGCATGATCCACCACACACGCCCCTTACAAGTTATAATTTCAAACCACACAGGCTGCTGTCATGGCATAGGAACCCACTAACGTCATAAAAACCTCAGCTAGTCTCCTATCCGTGCATTCACATGCCATTGTCAGAGGAGCTTAGGGTTATTTTGCTCTAATGAGACTCAGAAGTCTCACTAGTGAGTTATAGAACTTCTCGTATCCTCTTGGTTTGTGTGTGGTATCATCTATCTCAGGATCTGAACTAAATTTGGGGGCAGTCTAGTCTTCATAGTGTGGCCATAACACAATATAAACCAGAAGCCACATCTGTGGCCACTACTTCTTGGTATTGATAATGGACTTGTCTCAGTGCCTGCCTATCCTTAGGATTGCTTGCTCAATTTTGCCTTAAACTCTCATCAAACCCAGGGATCCCTTCAAGACATTCCTATGTTTCCTGAAGTTAATCATAGTATATATCTTTCACATGTATCCGAGGTCCTTTATTTATTTAGGTAGAATTTATTCTTTGCTATTTCCACATTTTCCATATTTAAGTGGTTCACTGACTAGTCTATAATCAGAAAGAAATTAAATACTTATGCTAATATACACACTTTATTACTGTATAATTGTGATAGTTATTTTTATATGTCAATTTGACTGGGCCATAGGGACAAACATTGCTCTAGATGTGTCTGTAAGAGTGTTTCTCCATGAGATCAACCTTTGATTGAATCTGTAGACTGAGTAAATTAGATCACCCTCTAAAGGGGGTGGACCTCATCCAATTAGCAGCAGATCTGAGTAGTACAAAATGACTGTCCTTACCATGAGTAAAAGGAAACTTCTTCCTGACTACTTTGAAATGAAACATCAATTTTTTCCTGCTTTCTGATTCAAACTAAAATAATGGCTATTCCTGGGTCTGAATCATGCTGACGTTTAAGCTAGAGCTAGGCATTAGTTTTTCTGAATGTCAGGCTTTTGGACTCAGACTGGAATGACACCCTTGGTTTCCTGGGTCTCTGGCTTGCCAACTCAGAACTTGATTGACTTGTGTGAGCAAATTAGTTACAATAAATCTCTCTCTCTCTCTCTCTCTCTCTCTCACACACACACACACATGCACGCATGCACATGCACACACACACATTGTATTGTTCTGTCACTCTGGAGAACTCTAATTAAATAATTTTTCTTTCATATTTGCTATTGCTTAAGTATTGTTTCTACAGACCTAAGCAGATTTTAATAGCAATTTAAGGACAAATTATCAATAGTTTATAGTAAGAATTTTAATTACACAGATTAGAATAATATCTTCATCAAGGAGTTTGGGGCTCTTTATTTCCCTTCTCAAGATAGGTATAGCCCTTTCCTCACATGAATGACAATTCCTAAAGGCCAGCTACTTGTTGAAAACAAATTCCTTCATAATATTTGTTGAAAACTTTTAGTAATATTATCTGATTTTCATTATAATTACAGTAGGCTGATCATAAGTGTGGGCTTATATTGGACACATAAACCCCCAAGATAAAGCCCAGAAGCTACCTTTTCATAAAGAACCTAGATAACTGCTTTTAGGTTTTGATCTTAAAATACAAGACCTCTGGATTCATTTGAGTTGCTGTTTTTTTCACATTTAATATATGTGATACTTACTAAGTTACTTTAAAAATGAAAGCATTAAAAATTTATTTTAAAAGGTGTACATATGGATTAGCTGCTGACTCAAAGCTGCTTATAGGCCAAATTTAAGGGAGTTGAAACCTAAGCATTTCAGTTCATAATTTCTATATTGCAGGATTCTATATCTAATTTTTTGAAAATATTTTTATGATGCTTGCATTTGACTGAGACTTTGTGTCAGTGTGTATTATATTTTTGAGGATCCAGTCTAGCCAACATCTATAGGATAAGTAGTACAATAGTAGCATGTAGCTGCTTCGAAGGTATCTTCCAAGTTTAATGTAAGTATGTTTTCCAGTGATTTGCTGTTCCAAGGATTGCTTATAACTACTGTACATTGCCTTACTGGTGTATCATTTTATTTAATTACAAAGAAGGTTGTATTCATTCATTCTCACATTGCTATAAAGAAATGCTTAGGACTAAGTAATTTATAAAGAAAAAATTTTAATGAACTCATGGTTCTCCAGGTTACAGGAAGCTTGCTGGGGAGGCCTCAGAGAGCTTTTACCCATGATGGCAGGCAAAGTCAGAGCAATCATCTTCAAATGGCTGGAGCAAGAGGAAGGGGACGGAGGAGGTGCTACACACCTTTAATCTCATGAAAACTCACTAACATGAGAACAGCCACACTGGGGAAATCTGCCCCCATGATCCAGTCACCTCCCAGCAGGCGCCAATCTCCAACATCGGGGACTACAATTCGACGTGAGATTTGGGTGCAGACACAGATCCAAACCATATCAAATGCCATATGATGCTCTTGCTATAGTGCAGATGTTTATGCTCCCCCAAATTTCATAAATTAAGGTTGCTAACCCCCAACGTGATGGCATTAGTAGGTGGGGTCTTTGGAAGCGACTAAGTTCCACTTCAATGAATGGGATTGGTGTTCTTATAAAAGAGGCCAGAGGGAGGTTGTTGCTTCAGCTCTGTCACAACCCAGTGAAAAGGTGTTATCTATTAGAAAGTGGACCCTACCCAGATGTCAAAGCTGCTAGTACCTTGATCTTGAACTTTGCAGCCTCCAGAAACGTAAAATATAAATTTCTGCTGTTTATAAACCACCAGTTTAAATTACACAGAATGGATTTAGATACTTTTATAGAAATTAAGACCCAATAAAAAGCTAGATTGGCAAGTACTGGTATAGTTATAGTTATTTATTTATTTTTTAATTGAGATGGATTCTCGCTCTGTCACCCAGGCTGGAGTGCAGTGGCACAAATCTCAACTCACTGCAACCTCCGCTTCTGGGGTTCAAGTGATTCTCCTGCCCCAGCCTCTTGAGTAGCTGGGATTACAGGCATGAGCCACCATGCCCAGCTAATTTTTGTATTTTTAGTAGAGACCAAGTCTCACCATGTTGGTCAGCCTGCTCTCGAACTCCTGACCTCTTGATCTGCCAGCCTTGGCCTCCCAAAGTTCTGGGATTACAGGTGTGAGCCACTGTGCCTGGCCTTAGTTATAGTTATTCTAGTGGAAATGTTCATATTTTAACTAGCATTTTCCTCTTGCCCTACTCCTACTTACCTTGTGCCATGTCATATGCTATCACTATGTTACTACAGCAACGCAGATGTTAAAAATTGACCTGAGTGTTAGAAATTGCTTCCTGTTTTAATTCTGCATATAAAGACAGTACCACAGAATATGAATTTTCAAGTTTCGTATCTCATTTCTTATTATCTTATCAATAAACCTCAGTCTTTTACATTTTTTTAGGAGTAGACCATTTTCTCCAGCGAAATACAGTGTTCAAAGTCTTTGTTTGGAATTTTCAGAGTAATTACTGTGTTATCCTTTTATCAATATTCATAAATTCATGAATTAAAAATCATATCTCATATTAACTCTCTTGTAACATAAGCTACTGTTTAGTTTTGCATCTTAATAAGAGAAATGCATTAGAAATAAGCACATTTTAAAAATATACAAAGCGTCGATACACATGATTTATCTCTTGGTAAAGACACAGATTAATAGGTTATGCAATCATAAGATAAAAGTCTTCATGTTATGTATATTTTATTTATTTACCTTATGCTCCAAAATTTTCTAAACACAGTATCCTTCAATATATAGCATTATATACTAACAATATGTACCATAAATTATAATAAATCTTAATA
The DNA here is from genome assembly GCA_963573385.1 of Cacajao melanocephalus. NCBI lineage: Eukaryota > Metazoa > Chordata > Mammalia > Primates > Pitheciidae > Cacajao > Cacajao melanocephalus. The sequence goes on from CAUYLG010040720.1 coordinate 8,721, forward strand.
TACAGTCTCCACAATCAAATGTAGCTCATAAATCCCTAGATATTAATGCCATCAGAAGTGACCTTCTGATTTAGTCAGGAAGTTTTGGAGCTAGTCCATGGTTTCCCTTGCCTCTGCAATGTTGAAAGCATTACGTCAATATGAGAATCTTCTCCATATCAGAAATTTGGAGCAGAGTGCTTATGCTAACCCACAGTAAGTAGACACGTTACCACTGAGAGAGTAAGGTTGTTTGTTATAGTGACAAAGCCTAAACTATTCTGGATTATGCTGCTTTCTATGTGTTTTTTCTTTCTTTTTTTTTAATATGCTACCATTTTATTACAAGATTTGTCTATGATCAATACTGAAAATTTAGACAATATAAAGAAGCATTTAAAAATATAATAAAAACCACTCATAATCGAACCACAAAGTTATATGCTTTCAATCTGTGTCTTTTTTTTCCACATATAGACATATATATTTTTTCATGAGTAGAATCAGACAGAATGTACATTTTTTTGTAATTTGTTATTCAATAAAATATAGTTTTCCACGTTGTTAAAAATTCCCGAGTTACATTGACCGCATATTATGTTATTTGGTGCATACATTTTTTTTATTGTACTTTAAGTGCTGGGGTACATGTGCAGATAGTGCAGGTTTGTTACATAGGTATACATGTGCCATGGTGGTTTGCTGCATCCATCCCCCCGTCATCTACATTAGATATTTCCCATGAATTCTAACAATATGATTGTGAAGTGTTATCACTAAATAAAAAATGAAGAAAAACACTTTCTTGTTTCAAATAAAGGCTAAATATAGGATAAAGAAAACACATTTATAGGATTGATTTATTCTGTAATACAGTAAGCAGTATAATAAAACAATGTCAAGAAAACTGAGTGAAAGAAGAGCAGGAGTGCCTTTACAGAGGAAGTGATATTTTAATTAGAACCAGGAAGATGGGTAGAGCTTTCTCAGATGGAAATAGCAGGAAACACACAATATTATCAAAGAATAAGGTGCATTCCTGTGATAAAACACATGCTGTTAAGGATAAAGAACTCAATGTATGATCGTGATGATAAACGATATTGGACTATAGAAAATTGTGTGCCCTTCATCTTGACATTTTTGAACTCTTCTAGATTTTAGCGGACATTTCTTAGAGGAAAATCTTTCAACTGGAAACATTATGAGTAATAACAATACTGATTAAGGAAATATAAACGTTTCAAATATTTACTCATCAAGCAATGTCTTTGCTAAAATTTGAATTTCTTAGAATTCTCTATTTTTAATCATCAATTTATTTTCAGTGTAAAAATACTATTTTTGAGCATTACAAGTATATTTATTTGTACAATGTACTGATTTATCTTTATTCAAATATTAAAACAAAATTGACAATATGTGGAACTTATTGCAATATAAATATTGCAATATATTATTATACATATAGTATTGAATATGGCAATATTTTAGTTTTTATACCTATTCAAGGTATGGCTTGCAAAAATGATTCTATTTATCTTCTATGTGTCTATATGTCTATTATCTATTCATTCATTTAAAAACAATTTATTATTTTATAAAACCACTTAAGACATGTATTCTTACTCGAAGAAATTTACAGTCAGGTAGGATTATACAAATAAATCAATGTTTATTATAAATGAGGGAATATTATTATAGAGTTATAGGGATAAAAGGGAAGACAAGGAGTTCAGCATATTCTACGCAAAGATTTTGAAGCTTAGCCTTTTATTAGATACAAAATATGGTAAAGTTGTAATGAATTACAAAAGGATAATTAATTATTGAACTAACAAAATACTTTATTAACTTGATATGTTTTCTCCAGTTAATGCCTCTTTTTCCCCAAATTTCTCCTTTTTCAAATATGCTCAGTTATTTTAAGCATAGGAATCTACCCCACATAATCCACCAGATATATACACAATATAACACAGTCCAGATTACTGCCGACATCATAGATTTTAAAGAGTAAAAGTCTGCAAATAATTTAAATAGCAAACCACAGGAAAAAACTAAATTGAATACTTTATTGAAGTGAGGTTAAACTATCTTGAATTAAAAGGACCAACATTAATTAATCTTCTAAATGTTTTAATAAATAAAAAATGGAAAATAATATATGAATGTGAGCTCTTTTATGAAGTTTGAAAATGGATAAAATTAAGCCATATACTTTATTAAGCACATGTACAGGTTATGTAAAGGTTGTAAAAAATGTATGTTTATATATACAGTCATGTGCCACATAACATGCATTGCATACAATGCAATGAACTGCATATATGACAGCGGTCACATAAGATTATAATGGATCTAAACATTTCTATCACCTAATGACATCATAGCTATCATAATATCATAGCTAAACATTACTTGTGTGGTTGGGGTAACGCTGGCATAAACAGACATACTGCACTGTGAGTTGTATAAAAGTCTAGCACACATAATTATGTGTACATAATGATAATAAATGACTATTATACAGGTTTATGTATTTAAAATACTTTACTTTTTATGGTTCTTTTAGAGTATATTTCTTCTACTTACTTTTCTTAAAGTTAACTGTAAAGCAGCCTCAGGCAGGTCCTTCAGGAGGTATTCCTAAAAATGGCATTGCTATCGATGGAGATGACAGCACCATTTGTGCTATTGCTCCTAAAGACGTTCCAGTGGGACAAGAAGTGGAGGTGGAAGACATTGATATTGATGATACTGACCCCGTGTAGGCTAGTTCAATGCATTTTAGTGTCTTAGTTTAAACAAAAAGTTTAAAAAGTAAAAATAAAATAAAATTGAAAATTTTAAAAAATAAAAAGCTTATGAAATAAGGATATAAAAAAGATAGTATTCTTGTGTAGCTGTAAAATGTGTTCATGTTGTAAGCTAAATGTTATTTCCCAAGAGTCAAAAAGTTAAAAAAAAAAGTTTATAAAGTATAAGAGTTACAGTAAACTAAGGTTAATTTATGATTAAAGAAGGAATTTTTAAAAATAAATTCAGCATAGTCTAAGTGTACCGTGTTTATAAAGATTACAGTTGTGTACAGTAATATCCTAGGCCTTTATAATCACTCATCTCTCCCTCACTGATTCACCCAGAGCACCTTCCAGTTCTGCAAGCTCCATTCATGATAAGTACTCTATACAGATGCATTATTTCTTATCTGTTATAGCATATTTTTACTGTACCTTTTCTATGTTTAGATACACAGTTACCATTGTGTTACAATTGTGTACAGTATTCAGTACAGTAACATTCTGTACACATTTGTAATCTGGGAGTGCTGGGCTGTGTATAACCTAGGTATGTAATAGGCTTTTTACCATCTAGGCTTGTGTGTGTACTTTATTTTATTTTTTATTTGTTTTTTGAGACAGGGTCTTGCTCTGTCACCCAGGCTTGAGTGCAGTGGTGCAATCTCAGCTCACTGCAACCTCTGCCTCCCAGATAGAAAGGATTCTCCTGCCTCAGCCTCCATAGTAGCTGGGATTACAGGTGCTCACCCCTACGCTGGCTAATTTTTCTGTCTTTAGTAGAGACGGGTTTTCACCATGTTAGACTGATCTCGAACTCCTGACCTTGTGATCCGACCCCTCCCAGAGTGCTGGAATTACAAGCGTGAGTCACTGTGTGTACTTTCTATGATGTTCACACAATTTTTAGATTGACTAATAATACATTTAACAGAATCTATTTCCCTCATTAAGTTCTGCATGAATGTAAATACCAGAAAAATCAAGAAAAATAATAATAATTTGAGATATCGTCACCTCCATCTGGTACAATTAGTAGTAATAACTCTGGCTGCCTCTGTGCTATTTGAGTCCTATTTTTTATGATTTATCTGCCACATTTTAAATTAACTTTATGTATATTTCCTATATACATTTATTGCCTAAACTACTTGTAGGTAAAGATAGATATGACATACGCTGCTTGAATCACTCTATATTGAAGATTGTGAGTTAGAACACTCTTTAGTTATATATGTATATAAATACAAATGTAATATATCTGATAATATGTAATTTTAAACTACAGACCAATTCATCATTTGAAATTAAATGTGGAAGCAATTAATCAGTATTTTTTGGCCTAAAAATAATTTTCTAAATTATAAACTATCCAAAATTCCCCTTAAAATATGAAATTAAAGTTTTTTAGTTCTGAAAAAAGTAATTTTTCTTTTTTTGAGTGTTTCTATTTTTTTAAAAAATGTACTTTAAGTTCTGGAATACTTATAAAGAACATGCAGTTTTGTTACATAGGTATACACAGGCCATGGTGGTTAGCTTCCCCTATAAACCTGTCATCTAGGTTTTAAGCATGCATTAGGTATTTGGCCTAATGCTTTCCCTCCTTTTGACTCCCACACCCCAGCAAGCCCTGGTGTATGGTATTCCCTTCCCTATGTCCGCGTATTCTCACTGGTCAACTCCCATTTATGAATGAGAACATATGGTGTTTGGTTTTCTGTTCCTGTGTTAGTCTGCTGATAATTATGGCTTTCAGCTTCATCCATGTCCCTGCAAAGGACATTAACTCATTCTTGAAAAAAGTGACTTCTTAAAAACATAAGTGTTGAAATTATCTACCTTCTGCAATATTTTTAAAGACATTAAGTTTAAAGAATAGATATGAAATGAATTCTGAATTGTTTTTAGGTGAATTAGTTGAATGTTATCTTTCTTGAAACCATCAAATATCCACTTCTTAGAAAAACACCAGAAAAGTATACAGTATTTATATGTGTATTATATTTATCTTTTAACCAAAATATTACATATTTTATAGCAATAAAGGATGCAGTAACTTTATTTTGCATGATAAGATTTGTGATGAAAGATGTCTTTCATAATTATTACAAATATAGAAAAAAGCATTATTTGTCATAGGATAAGTAATATATTCCTCAAATAAATAGTAATATGGAATGTGATTTTTTTATTGAGTAAAATATTTTAAAGTAACTGTTAGGCTGTAGTTACTACTGATATAATTTTTTTAATACCACTAAACCAACTCTCAGCATCCTAAAGCAGTCAGAAACCTATTTTTCAAACAATTCACTCTACCCATGGGTAATAAACCTCTAACAACATGGAACAAAAATAGGAAATGCACTGGAGACTCACCTAAGTATGGGTCTCCAAATGTATTAAAAATGTAGATATATTAACAGCACTTGTATTTTTTTCCTTATCTGTTAGCTAGTGAATTGTGAACTATGTTCTCAGTGGCTGTAGCTCTAAACTTCTGTCCCTCATTAAACAGAACTTGTCCACTTTTTTTTTAATTGAGTATTTCTATGTTGGTCTCTCAAGTAAAATTCTATCTCAACAAAAGTGTTCATGACTATAAGCATACATCCAAAACCAGTTTGAAGGTTAATTTTCTGGTCTGCAACACTGTCTAGTTATAGTAACCATATCATTCATATGTATGTAATAGATTTAATATCATATATATAGTTTGTATGTATATAATTTTTGTTTCAGGATATTCTTAAATATATGATCAAGTGAATAAAAAAAAGACCCAAATTTCATTTAAATATTTTTGCTTACACATGCTTTAAAAGACTTTAGTTTATGCATATTTTATACATTAAATATTAATCTGAAGATTTCCACTCAAAAGATATTCAAAATTACCATAAAGTTATCTAATAAATGTTAAATAGCAATTGCCACCTTGAAATGTAAGCTATTTTATTGCACATTAATGATATTTGAATCATATTTGTTAGATAAATAAAAGTTTAATTGTGTTGTTTTTCCTTCCATGGAAAATTCGAAATAAAGCGTCATTGCATGTACTATACTAAGAATTTAGTACAATCCTCTTCCCTAAAATAAGAAATGTAAAATCAAGGACAAAATTTTAAATGGGTAAAAGTTTGATTTTGAATAAAAATAAATGCAAGAAAATTTGTAGAATATTCTTATTTTAATAATATGATAAAGGATTTTCCTTTATACTTCATTCCTTTTATTTTGTATCTTTGATTTAACCTTTATTTAATTTAACTATTAAAATACTTTCTATTTATCAGTTACATTTCTAAAGTTGTATTACACGCCAATCATTTGTTAATGTAAGATGATGTCTCATTTTCAATATCTTAACAGAATATTATAGTATATATGATGATTAAAACATACAAGTGTATAAATAGATAAGAAGATATGGTAGGAAAGCCTTCTTATATATTTAAAAATTCAATGAAGTTATGTAATAAAGAAAGTTGTTTGTGTAGATTTCTAGAGAAAGATATTTGAAGTAGAATTAGCAAATTAAAATATGCACAGAATAATGAGAAAGCATGGCATGTTCATTAAATGACCATTATTTTCAGTATTGTTAGAAGGAAAATGGAAGAGAATGTGAAATGGAAAGAGAGAAGAAAAGAAAATAAGAGTTAAAGTCCTCTCAGGCAATTAAGGGCATTGTATACAAAGCTGAGAAATTTGTTCTTCATGTAAGCTACAGAAATAAATGCAGAATATTAAAATGAGTGATCTGACAAAGTGTGTATGGCTAGTAGTGCAATGAATAATTCTTAAAGAGAAGATGCTAGAGTGAAGAATGATTGTAAGAGCTTTGTAAAGAGATGAAAAATTGACTAACCAGAAGGAAAATTTGAATACAGAAAGTAGGGGCTGTTTATTTAGGAAATAGAATTAGAAAGTCTTTGTTTTAGTGCAATAGATCAAATAAAAGAGAAGATCTAACAAGAGTTCTGTGTTTCTAATTTGAGCAAAAGATAAATGGAGATGTCATGCCTTAATTGTAATTTGGAGAAGACTAGAGTAAAATGGTTGGTGAGTTAAGTTTGGGTACTGTGAAATGAAAAGTTCCTATAGGACTACATATGTTATTGAAATAATATTTGACGTTAGAATTCAGGGATCAAATTGTAGCAAGAGTAATAGATTTTATAGTCACAACTTTTTAAAATACAACCAGATTACATAGCTATAATTTTAGACTTCATAATTATCTTTCAATAAATAGATGGAGGAAATTCAAGGAGTAGGTAAATGGTAATGATGGTAAAATAGATGGGCTTTACAAAGAAAGGGATAGTCAAACACTGTTGGATTTTCAGTAAATCCTCTGGTCAAATAAGTCAGCAATAATTTCTTTTCCAGAAGTTACCATCCCATGGTACATGGTACATAGAATTGACATGTATTTTTGTAAGTAAAATTTTATTGGAACATATACACATCTATTTGTTTCTGTATGGTCTATGGCTGTTTTTAAGGTACAACAACACAGTCGAATATCTCTAGCAGATACTATACAGGAAATGACCTTAATATATTTGCTATATCACCCCGTTAAGAAACAGCTTGCAATTAAGTGGCTAGAGTATAGCCACTTTATTGCAATTAAGTGGTTAGAGATAGATGTACTGGAATTGAGATTCCAGTACATCTATCCATTTTGACCTTTTATAACAATTCTCCCAAAGAACAGTAAAAATATTACTGACATAAAATATTTTATTAAACTCAAAGATATGTTGAAGACGTTTATTCATCCTCAATCTATAATTATAATTTTAAAGCAGCAAAAATAAAATTAAATGGTAAAATTATGTTTTAATTTAACAAAAACTGATGGTTTATGGTTTCATTTAATCATAAAAGATGCCAAAAGTAGTCTAAAGCAAGGAATCTCAGCCTTGCTTTCACAGTAGAAAAATTCAAAGTTACACATAGTCACACCTAAAATATATTACAACCGTTTTAGTGGAGTTTGAATATAAGGGTTTTTAAATGTCCACCCATGTCATTCTAATATGCAGTAAGATTGATAAACATTTCTTTAGTGAGATAGTAAAATTCATCAACTAGGACAATTATGATTAAAAATAATATCAAACAAAGTAGATCTTGTGCTACATAACTTAAATTTTGCTGTAATTAGTTAATAAATGAAATCATATGAGAAGGGAACAGAATTTGGGAGATAAATTATACAACATAAAAACTAGTTCAGAAAGGGACTAAAGAAATTCCCTCCATAATGTTGGCAAGAGTCGAAGTGCCTTAGAATACTGTGTGAAAGAATTTAAAACATCACAAAAACTCCAAAAAAAAAAAAAAAAGACTGTATATTTCTTATCTAAAGGGTATTATTTAAATCATTATATTATTACTTTTTATATTTTCATTGGTTTGAATTACCTCATGTAACTGAATTTTAAATTATTGAGAACACATGTATCATATCTTTGAAGTTTTTAAGGGCTAAAAACATACATTGTTTCTCTACACATGTGTTCATTGTTTTGTATTTTATATACTGATGTGGCTATCTGACAGATAATCTCCGATTCTTCCATACACTTCTATTTCTTTATTCTACAGGCATAGATATGAAAGTACATTGTATTTTCTTACTTGTCAATATCCTCTACTACACCAGTATATCCTAAAGCAGCATTTATAGATGGATTCTATTTTATTTCCAAACACAGAATTATGTGTAAATATTTTCTAAAATGTGTACCATTATATTTTGTGTAGAATAATTTGAAACACGTAACATTATTTTATGCAACATTAAGAATAGGAAAAGGCTAAAAATCAAGGTACAATATGCCTTATTATTTACTGCATATTTCAAATTCAGATGCGTTTAATATGAGAAATGTGTATCAGAATAAATGAAATACTTTAAATGACAATGAATGATACAAAATACCATATTAATATATTAGGATATAGACATTTTCTACCATGGGATAAACAGTGAGAGGAAACTTGACGAAAATAATTTAAAATGATTTGATCTCTAACTTTTAGAGTTCCTTTACATGACTGATTTAGCACACTCTAGCAGCAATTTTGTAAATGGTATGTAGTGATCTGGCAATTAATCTGGAATGCTATTTTTCAACTTTTGCCCAGGATGAATCATAAGTTCTTGAAGAATCTGATTATTAGTTTTTTGACATTTATATGCTGGCATGAAGAGATATGTTTATATCTAAATATAGAGAAAATATATACTATGTAAGAAATCATTTTTTTCTCTCAGAAAAAATAAAATGAGTTTACTTCAATGATTTTCAAGTTATTTTAATATTTTCTGAAAAAAAATCGAAGACATAAATTAACATAAATGGAGCCACATTATCAGACATTCAAATAATTTTTCTAAATGGACTCGATCAGATATGACAGGCAGCTTTTATACAATTTATTTAAAATACATTAACTCTTATTTTAGCAACAGAATAGTGTTACTATTAAATTAGTGGCTTGTTCTAAATGCTTCCATTGACTGCATGCAATTCTGAAATATTCAATATCTAAACTTACTACACTTACTTCACTAAAGTGACTTTAATCTAATTTCTTGCTGAATATCATAACAGATGAGGAAATGGGAACGATCTTTGATAATTAAACAAAGCAGTCTGTCTTCTATTTCTAATCTATAGGGCAGATCACATTTCCAATATGCTACTTTCTACCGTAAAGTTAGACAATAGTTTAACTCCTTATTTTCTAGGCAAGTACCACTGTTTCCAGGCACACACATAGGATGTGAGATGTGAAATTTACATAGAAGTTTCAGATAAACCATGAAATATGTAGTTTTGAGGAAGTCATTAAATTTTCAGTTGTTTCCTACACAAACTGAAAAAAAGATGGAAATTACAATCATCTGACATAAAAGTTGTGCACACCAAATAGATTCTGTGAAAATATTGTTTTAAGTATTCTAAAGTGTCACATGAAGATTCATGTTGGTGAGCTACTATTGGAAGAGTAGTTGATATATTGGTAGCAGTAATGGTGGGAAGAGCAGATAGCTGTCACCAGGAAAAATAAGCTAGGCATAAGACTGGTTGTATTGTCCTAATTTATTACTTTTTAGAAGATAGGTTTGAAGTTTTGTTATGGAATGCATCATAATTAATGTGAAAATTTATGAATATAGAAAATACAGATACCTTAAACAATCATATTTTCTTTCCAGCTTTGTCACCTATCTCTGAACATATAAGTACAGAAGTAAAATCTTCCTTTGACTCAAGAGTTCAAGAATCTTTTCACCACAGATTGCTCAGGAAGTTCATTAAACACTTTAATTGCCTTTGAGGTCTTCAAAGAAACTATTGGTTTACTGAAAATTCGAGTCACTGAGCATTTTCTTTTTTAAAGCAAATGAATTAGGATTCTGAGTGTGGTGATTTAAAAGGTTTCTAAGAAAGATAGAAGTGAGCTTTTTAAAGGCCTTATATATTTCCCACAGTGTATATTGTCCAGATTTATGTTTATACTATTGTTGTGATAAAATAATCCATAAGAATGAAGTATTATTGTGGATTTCAAATTGTTTAAAGATGGGGTTAGTGCTATTAAATATTCTGACTTCTTACCTGAAATTTTTAAATAAAAAAGATCCACTAAGATGTCAAAATCTAGATTTATATATATATATTATTATTAGTGAGTCTTCAGAGACCTTCTTACGATTACTTTGTGACTCATAAATCTTTGAGCAGTTGAGTTCCTTGAACAAAAACTACATATATTCATCTTCTCACAGAAAATAGACCTGACAAAATTACTCATTTTGTGTCTTTCTTATTTTTCTCAGGAAGGGGCCATATCACAAAAAATACATTTTCTTTTTAAAATAATGAACAATATTTTTAAAGATGCATACTTAATAAATATAAATATCATTTCAAATATTTCATTATAATTCATTCTATAATTCTTGTCATAAAACATTCTTTAAAAGGAGTATTTGTATTTAATCTTACAATTTTCCTGACAGTTCAAAAATCTGTGATAAAATGTATATTCCTCCTATATTCTGAGTCTCTAAGAACTTAAATAAAATAAAAGATAATGAGGTGGATTTCCCAAATCCTTTTATGATGACTATGTGACCAAAATAGAGCTGTTAACTCTTTGAGAAAATTTGTCTCTTCTGGCTTTACAATCAAATCCCTGCAATCAGCTGAATTTTTAAAAGTTTATATATTCCATTTTAGAAGTTAAAAGAAAAGTAGTACCTCACGGGAATTAGGCCATAGTTGCTTGAAAAGTCTAAATTCTTCCTAGAATACTAAAATCATAGGTATTGAATTTTTAGTGGATACATATCAAAGAGAATGCGTGGCTCTGCCTTACCATTATATAGAGGCATCAGCCCTAATCCTGCAATCCAGGTTGGAGGAAATAAAAGAGAATACCTCATGGTTATTATGCATAGTTCCCTGGTTTTTCAGTAATGTGGATGAAGCTAGAACTCTGCTGATGTATCATAATACCCATGCACTCTTCGATCTTAGGAAATGAGATTCCTGTCTATCTTTTGTAATAGCTATGTGGATTGAATGTGCTTATATAAAGCAGGGCTATTAACTTATTCAGAGTCCAAAAGAGAATAACATTTAAAGTGTATTGAATAAAAGCACACTCTCATACACACACACACACACACACACACACACACACACACAAGGCAGCTATGATACTTTAATTACTTCTTATACCCCCACCTTTTAAATTATCATATTTTATAGTATTCTAACTTATCCAAAATGACGCATTATTCTTTGTAATCTGCTCCTTGAAATAATGTGAAGATAAGAAAATTGCCCAGTTATTAAACTTTTCAAATTTGAAAATGTTTTAAAAATTAAAATGGTTTAAAAATTTAAAAAAAGCTTACATACATAAAAGGAGAAACGACATGTGTATTTATAATTACTGACCATAAGTGATTTGGATGATTATTTTGAAAAAATTTATCTATAAAAATAGAAAGAAAGAAAACCAAAAAAATGTAATCGAGATTGAGATGCTATATAAAAATTCACTGTCACTGCTTTTGGTTGAGGCATTTTACATTTTCTGTAATTTCAAGTCTGGAGCTGCTTAAACTATGTATCACAAATGCCTAATCCCTGTTTGTTATCACAGTAGAAATATTAATGTTTTTCTGTATGATGACTGTGTAGTAAAAATTGAAAGAATAAAAGTGCCATAAACTGTATATACTAATTAAGTAGGAAAGTAGGAGAAATCACAGAATTTGCACACTAATAAATACATGTCTGTGTACATTTTAGGTTCAGACTTCTCTACTGTCAGTCAAAATTACTCCTAAAGCCATCTTGACTTAATACCAGAAATTCATCAAATTTGTGAGTCAAACGACAATAAGATTCTAGATTTATGTTCATAAAATAGTTATAAAATAAAATGCACTGTCTTATTACACATTGGGTATAAAAGTATACAGAATTTTTCAGAAATTCAGAAAATTAGTAATATTAAGGATATTTCTAAAATGATAAATAGCAAACAAAAATAATTGCTCATTTCATATTTTGAGTATATATTAGATCACATGTCATCTGATAAAATGAAAAAATATATCATCTAACATAAATATCTAAAAAATATTTACTGTTGTAAGGTAAGCAATCTTGATAATGTATAAGGAATCTCTCTAATACTGTTTTCTAAAACGGCTAAGAATTGACTTATATTTTCAAGTAACATTCAGATCATAAGACATTCTTTAAAAATATACATCCAGAAATGAGAATTTCAGATTTAGAATTTTACTAAAAAGTCTCCTTTTAAAAGTCGTACTCTGACAGAAGCTTATAAGCTTTTTATTGTGAAATAAAATCTGCATGGAGAAAAATACAGTCATCTCTCCCTATTCCTGAGAGATTAGTTCAAGGTTACCCCCATCTACAGATACCAAAACCCATAGATGCTTAAGTCTTTTAGGTAAATGGTGTAGTATTTGCATACAGCCTACACATATCTTCCCTCATGCTTTAAATGGTCTCTACATTACTAATAATACCTAATATAATGTAAATAATATGTAAACAGTTGTCATACCGTATTGTTTAGGGAATAATGACAAGGAAGTAAAAAAGTTTGTGTATGTTCAAAACAGATGCAACCATCTTTTAAAAATTTTTTTAAGTATTATTGGTCTGGTCTTAGTTGAATCCGTGAATGTGCAACCCATGAATATGGAGGGCAAACTGTCATCACAAAACAAAGGTTTGCATTTCAGAGTATTCTTACCCAGAAATTAAATATGACCAGCATGGCAGCCCTAAAATCTTAATGCAGTGGGCTCACCACTGCAGATCTTTAAGGAAGTAATGAACATTCATTCTTTCTTGATTTTTGAAATGGAGTCTCACTCTTGTAGCACAGGCTGGAGTGCAACGGTGTGATCTCGCCTCACTGCAACCTCTACTTTCCGAGTTCCAATGATTCTCCTGCCTCAGTCTCCCAAATACCTGGGATTAAGGTGCTCGCCACCATACCAGGCTAATTTTTGTATTTTTAGTAGAGACGGGGTTTCACTCTGTTGGCCAGGCAGATTTATAAAAATATAGATAACATAGAGACCACATAACTAAAAAAAGTAAGTTTCAGCTAATGGAATAAGGCAAAAAATGAAATAAAGGCATACATTTTGGAACAGAAGAAACAAAATTTTCTTGGTTTATAGGAGGCATAATCATCTATGTAGTAAAACCGAAGGAATAATAATTTTTAAAAGCTAGAATTAATAAGTGATTAGAGCAAGGTTATAGGATACAAGGTTAATATACAAAAGTTAATAAATCTCTTATATACCAGCAATTAACAAGTAGAATTTGAAATTAAAAGCCCAATACCATTTACATTAGCAACCCCCCAACTCAAATAATTTTGTATAAATATATCAAAATACATAGAAGATCTATATGAGGAAATCTATTATACAAAACTCTGGTGAAGGAAATCAGACTAAATAATGGAGAGATATTTTACATTCATGAATAGGAAGATTTGATAATATCAAGATGTCAGTTCTTCCCAACTTGATCTGTAGATTCAATTTAATCATCCCCCCAAATCTCAGCAAGTTATTTTGTCAGTATCAACAAATTGATTCTAAGGTTTATAAAGAGAGGCAGAAGACTCAGAATAGCCAACACAATACTGAATAACAAAGCCAGCAGGCTGAGCCACTGTCAGACTTCAAGACTTACCATAAAGCTACAGTAATCAAGGCGGTATAACATTGGTAAAAGAACGGGCAAACAGATTAATAAAACAACATTAAAAAATAAGAAGTAGGCCCACATGAATATAATCAACCAATATTTTAAAAAAAAGGAAAGGCAATCAGTGGAGAAAAGATAGTCTTTCCCCAAAGTGTTATTGAAATAACTGAATATTCATAGGCAAAATAAAAATGAATCAATACACAGACCTTATACCCTTCACAAAAATTAACTCAAAATGTATCATAAACCTAAATATAAAATGGAAAATTATAAAATGCTTAGAAGATAACAAGAAAAATCTTATGGGTATGACAATATGTTTTAAACACAACACCAAAGGCATGATTTATAAAAGAAAGAATTGATAAGCCAGATTTCTTTTAAATTTAAAACTTCTGCTTTGCAAAACACAAAGTCAAAAGAACCAGAAAACAAACTACAAACTTGGAAAAAGTATTTTCAAACACATCTGAAAGGACTGTCATCAAAATACACAAATAACTCTTAAAACTCAACAATAAGAAAACAGCCAGATTAAAAAATGGGTCAAAGACCTTAATAAACACCACACCAAAGAAGACATACATATGAGAGAAAGCATGGGATGAGATGCTCCACAATGTAAAAGAGGGAAATGCAAATTAAGAAAAAACAGAAACAAGGAAATGCCACACTATACCAATTAGAAAGGCCAAAATTCAGATAACTGACAACTGCTGATGAGAATGTGAAAAAACACACTCTCATTCATAGCTGATGGGGCGAATGCAACATAGGATAGCCACTTTGTTTAATAGTTTGGCAGTCCTTTTGAAACGAAACATACTCTCTCCATACAGTCGAGTAATCATACTATTTGATCTTCACCTATAGGAGTTAAAAATTTACGTCCACATAAAACCCTGTATACAGTTGTTGAAAACAGCTTTATAGATAATTTTTCAAGGCTGAGAAGGAGATGAGTGGATAAATACACTTTGTCACATCAAAACAAGGGAAAATTATTCAGCACTAAAAAGAAATGAATAATCAAATCATCAAAAGACATGGGGGAAATTAAATGCATATTACTAAGTGAAAGAATCAAAGGATAGCATATGTATATGTATTATTTCACTTCTTATAAAATTCTGGAAGAAGCCAAACTATAGAGACAGCAAAAACAATCAATGGTTGCCAGAAGTTGAGATGAGGATATTTATAGGCAGAGCGCATAGGAATTTTAAGGCAGTGAAAACACACTGTATGATGCTACATTTACCACATATGTCATTATACATGTTTTTGAAACCATAGAATGTACGACAGCAAGAGTGTACCTTTATGCAAACTATGGCCTTTGGGTGATTATGGTGTGTCAATGTAGGTTCATCAATTGTAAAAATGTACTACTCTGGAGATGCTGACGATAAGCGAGTTTGCGTGTTTGAGAGGGCAGATGGTATATGGGAAATCTCTGGGTCTTCCTCTTAATTTTGCTGTAAACCTAAAACTACTCATAAAAATATCATCAAAATACATTTTAAAATATGGTCAGGTTGAAAATAACTTATTAACCAATATAGTGCACAAAAGTAAAAAATAATGTCACATGGTATTATAATACCATATATTTATTAAACACATTGCACAATTATCCTTTCATTTTTTTCTCTCAGATAAAAAATATCATTTGCTACAACACTTGAAGTGCTAACTTTAGAGTATTTTTCCTTATCTCTCTTTCCCAGCATAAATATGAACCTTTAAATAACATATTGATTGAACTTTCTAGCAAGTAATCAGAATTCTCGTTTTTCCTTTGTTCTTGCATTCTCCAATTTAGGATTCTCTTGATTTTACCAGGACTCTTGTAATCTATTACTTGATGAATACTATTTTAAATGTAAAACTCAAGATATTGATGTATAATACCATAATAATAACATAGAAATGTGAGGAAAGAATGGTAACTGTGCTGAATTTAGTTGCTTTTATCCAAAATGATAGGACATATGTCACATTATTTTATAATTAGCTATAATGTGAGTTTCTCCTGGACTATATTTTAATAAATTTTTGGGCAGATTTCTGGAAGTATTCAGCTTTTCTGTTCCCTCTTTCTAAAACATATTGAGAGCCTATTTTTGTATATCTTTTCTGAATAACCATATATGTGATTTACCTTGGATATGTAGTATAGTGACCTCACATTTGATGAAACTGTAGAAACAGAATCTCTTTCAACCACAGTAGGGTGAATGACATACTATAATGCCAAATACTACTTTTATCCTTTACAAAATACATTAAATCCCATTAACCAGGAAGAAATTGTTTTTAATATGTGATAGGCTATGTCAGTGTATTAACCATTCAATTTTTATGAATTATGTATCTGTATCTCAAGTTATTGGCAACTAGCTTGAGTCATAGAACATTTTGTAAACCTCAAGAGAAAGGAAAATATTTCATAATACTAGGATTTTCAACTTACTCTATAAATGTCCCATAGACACATAGATATTTATACTATGTCCAGTTTAACGTTTGAACTCAAATTGATACTTTAAAATTTAGATTTTTAAACACATACTCTCCATCTCCTTCTATCTCTGTATCTCACTTTATTCCATTCTTAGAACTTGCAAGTTGGCAATCTTCTCCACATAAGCACCCATCAGCTATCTATAATGACCTATTATGGCCAA
This sequence comes from Cacajao melanocephalus, assembly GCA_963573385.1. NCBI lineage: Eukaryota > Metazoa > Chordata > Mammalia > Primates > Pitheciidae > Cacajao > Cacajao melanocephalus. Next base: position 25,512 of record CAUYLG010040720.1, read on the forward strand.
CTGTTGATGTCTGCAGATTAGCTCTCCTGCAGAATATCATCTTGTATAATTTCAGTAGTAGAAATGATGTATTTTCCCAGCCCTACTGCAACGCTTTTGGATATTCATGACTTTGAATTCCTCTAACTTGTGTTCCTATCAACAGAAGTTAATGATTCGGGATCACATTCTATCAAAGCCACGAGGCAATATTGTTAGTCTAGTTGAACACTCTGTTCTTATTTTGTCCACAACTTTCAAACTTTCAGTCTTACTGTGTTCATGTATTCAAGAGAGATGCTTCTATTAGTCCTTTTTATTATTATTTTTTTTTAGACAGAGTTTCACTTGTTGCCTAGGCTGGAGTGCAATGGCGCTGTCTCCACTCACTGCAACTACCGCTTTCTGGGTTCAAGCTATTGTCCTGCCTCAGCCTCCCTAGTACCTGGGATTACAGGCATGCATAACCATGCCTGGCTAATTCTGTATCTTTAGTAGAGATGTGGTTTCCCTGTGTTGGTCAGGCTGGTATTGAACTGCTGACCTGAGGTGATCCACCTGCCTCTGCCTCCCAAAGTGCTGGGATTACAGTGGTGAGCCACCATGGCCAGTCTTCTCTTAGTTCTAAAATGAGAAAATAGCATGGAAGATGGTATAAGAAATGTTCTCTTAGCATTATTAAACATTTAATATGCAAATATTACTAAATATTACTCTAACTCATGATTTGCCTGCATGAGAAATGGCAAAAAGTGAAAAAATACTAAATTGTTTTTCCACCTACTTTTTATTGAAAAGGATGTTTTGTCATTCTCTGCATAATGCTAATTCAGATTTCTTATTCTTTTAGACCATGTCTCTCAGCTTTGTAAAACATACATTCTTTTTAGATTCCTATGATAGCTTCATTCCTCCTGGTTTTAATGATGTTGGGGATTTTTTTATCCTCTCCTATGTTTCTGTGGGCATATTAAGACTACTAACAGAGTTATACAAGAGATTTTTAATTTGAAATATAAGCTTGCCTTATTTAATTTTTTCTAGTGTTAAAAACGTATCAATACAATGTACATTTGAAACTGTCTCATATTATCAGAATAATGTTTATGAAAAAAGTATTGTTTGTTGAAAATAATCAGGATTCTTCAACCTCGGCTCTTTTAAAGTTGTGGGTCTAATCTTTCTTTGTTATGGGAAGCTGTCCTGTGCATGGGAGGATGATTGGCATCACCCTTGTCATCTACCAGCTAGATGCTGGTTACACCCTACACTCAGCTGCAATGACTGTTTTTGGCGATATTGCCAACTGCCACTGGTTTTGAACCAACAATTTAAAAAATCTCGAATCTCTATAGTCTATAAATGTATTTCTTGATTTTTTCAGAGATCCCATGAATATTGGAAATGTTTCCCCACAGAGCTATTGGGCATGCCTCCATTTGCTCTCCTTGAGAAGTGATTATCTCCTTCCTTGCCTAGAAACAGATGCAGTAATATATGCTAACAAATACATTTTATTATTTAACTTGGATATGAAACATCCATCGACAGCAATTCATTAAATGGCTATAGCCATATTAAATAATCAGTGTTGCTATTTTATGTGGCATTATCTTGACAAGAAAGGCCAAGTCATTTTTCTAGACATTTTTTTTACTAGAAATTCATTCATATTTCATCTTCACCATAGGAAAGGCATAGCAAGTTCAATTGTAATTCAATGGATTCTAGAATGAAAGATATGACTGTAATAAATATAAGAAAGCAACAACAAAGAAAGGAATAAGATATATGCTTATACATATAAAATAATTGCATATTCACATGCACAAACATATATTTCAAATGATTTTATTTTTTAAAAAGTGAAATTTTACATTATTGATTAAACAATAATTACTTTATAATATTGTAGATTTATTTATTGATTTATTCTAATCGTGTTTTCCATCTCCTTAAATTAAATTTCAAATATATCCATAACAGTTAATTTTTTACTATATTTATAACAACATTATTCTTTTGGAAGACATGATAAGTTTTCTTTTGTTACTGAGAAAAGGGCAGGCCTCCCTTTTCCAGCAGAATACTATATCATATGCTATTTACATCAAGCTTTGAGTAATTTAGAAGTTGCTATATCTATAAATTTAAATGTGGGTTGATTTTATTCACAACAATTATACAAACATATACCATTGATATTTAAAGTTTTAATTATTATATACAAATTTAACCCATTTAAGTCATACTACAGCCAAACCAGTTTGCTCTCTAAAGATAATTATTTTCATATCCTTATACCTATTTCCAGATCACGTTGGAGATGTTTGCTTATATACATATATATGTAAAATAAGATATATTACTTGAGATTTTTATTAAAAGTTATTATATTAATTATTCTTCAATTTGTATATTAAATATGTGTTCTCAAAATATTTCTATGTTATGACACTGAAAACTACATATTTTTAAAAACTATTTGTAGGATATCATAGAAAATTGACTTTGAGTCCCTATAAGATTGTCAATATTTTCTTGTTAGTTTTATGAAACAAAGAATGAATTGACATTTCTTACTCTGAGATAATAAACATATTTTATGTATTTTCAATATTAAATATATATTTTACGATTTATTTTTTTAGTGTGATATGGTAATTATCTCAGCTTATTTTTTTCTAAATTGTTCCAATTATCTCAGTCTAATTAACTAAAAAGTCTATATTTTGCCATTGATTTAGAAAGCTTCCTTTCTCAGATGTTTTATCACTATTTGTGTGCTTAATTCTGCATTATTTCATTTGTTATGTTTCATCTGCTTTTATGCTACAAAGTTATTTTTACAGCTTTCAATAGAACTTGATATATGGCAGAATAAAATGCTCTTCTTTATGACTATTCACAATATGCTTTAATTTTACATTGTTGAGTAAATAAAGGCAAAACTTCAACACACACAAGAGCCATGGAACAGCCTTTGTGGATCAAATGTCTAGAGAAAGAAAGAATAGAAGTGCTCTTTATTCTTCATCATAACATTGGGTAGAGAACAGGGACTTAGCAAAATTTAACCTCATCATTTTGATAAGCTTTACAAGAAAAAAAGGAAAAGAGATTTCTCTCCCTCTCTTTCTCTATCCATGCTCTTGCACCTAGGAAAGTCTATGTGAGGACACAGTGAGAAGGCAGTCATCTTCACACTAGGAAAAAGGCCTTCACTAGGGAATTCCAGCAGTGTGAGAAGTAAGTGCTTTTTGTTCTCACACTGCTGGAGTTTGAAGGTGTAAAGACAAAATATGTAAAGTGTGACATCAATAGTATAAAATGGGGGTTTGAGATTAAATAAAAGTGCACACATTTTGGATACAGTTGAAGTTGTTATAGGCTTAAGCTTAAAATGGACTGTTAAAATTATAACGTTTTATAACGTGTTTCATGGTAACCCTAAAAATATAGTAAATACATAAACTATACTGAGGAATAAATCAAATACCAGTACAAAAACAATCAATAAATCAAAAAAGAGGACAGCAAGACAGGAAAAAAGAAAGTACAAATTATACCGAAAACAATTAACAAAATGGAAAAAAATGCAACTATGCCTAACTCATAGATTGAACAATAAGCATAGCTAGATTGCATTACAACATAAATTTATAATTTAGTAACATTATCTTATGCAACATCTTTCATAATTGCAAAGGAATATAACTCTAAAGACAAGAAATATACCAAAGAAATAATAAACGAAGAAGATTGTTTTAGACTGTCATTTTATTATAATAACACACTGTAAATAAAAATGTTTTATTGGGAAATAAAGAAGATCATGATATAATAAATGAGGTTACCATTTTATAAATAAGGTATGGTACAACTCATTAGAAAATTATATGACTACTAAGTGTATACACTTAATAGTTTAGTCTAAAAAATGTAAAAAGGAAAAGAATCACAGAATCACAGCATTACTAGGAAAACATTTACATCTTAAATATTAACATATCTCTGAGTAACTGTAAATAAAACAGACATGAAATTATCAAATATGTTTGATTTCAATAAGGCAACTAACAAAGTTGACCCAATACTTTACAATTGGGAAATATCCATGTTTTCAAAAGCACAATACTTCTAAAAAGGTGGAGCAGATTCATGTTTCCTATTTTTCTCACTGAGGTTAGATAAAACCTCTGGACATTATATGAAAACAAACAAAACAGAATTCAGAAGACTAGAAAGAAGAAAACATACAGCTAGGGGCTTTGAGACCAAACAGGCTGAAACAGAAAAATCTCATACTTACATCAAATTATACAAAAATAAGAATTTGATAAAATTTGTCACCCATTTATGATTTTTAAGTCTTATAAAAATAGGAATAGAGAAAATTTCCTCAACTTAATAATATTAAACTATAATATATAGTAGGTCTACAATTTTATTGTTTGTTTTCTATTCCTCTTTCTATGATCATCCTTTTCTATATTCTTTTGCATTATTTTAAAAATAATTTTAATGAAATCTATATATATATGTGTGTGTGTGTGTGTGTGTGTGTGTGTGTGTTTTGGGGGGATGGGTGTTTAAGTTACAACCAAGTTAAATTAAATGGTAATTTCAGGCATTAAATGCATATTTTTACATATAAAACTTGTTAAGGTTATAACACCACACAAAGCGTATATTTACTACTTTAATTTTGCTAAGATGTGTGTATGTGTATAAATTCAATGAAATTTCATAAAATTTTTGATATAAAAAGTTATATACAAGATTATGAAATTCAGAAAAATTGTGTGTGTTTGTATGTGTGGAAAACCATCCTATGTAGCTGAGTTTCAATGTAGTTTCATTTTCCTTCAGACTGAAAAACATGCTATAACTGTTCTTATAGTGAAGGTCTTCTGACAAAAATATATATATTATTATAACTGAGAATGTTTTCATTTCCCATTCATTTTTGAAGGATATGTTCACTCATGCAGAAATCTTGATTGACATTTTGCCTTTCTTTACGTTTGGCCCTTTAAGATGTGTCTGGATGCATAATTTCTGACAAGAAGTCAACAGTATATTAATAATTGTTTTCACTCTACACATAATGGTTTTTACCTCTCCTTAAATATTTTGGATGTTATTTTTAGATTTTAAATAAGTAATTGACATGAAATTGGTATTGATTTTGTGTGTATGTGTGTGTGTTTATTCAGGACTTTCTAGTTCTTAAACCCATGAATTAATGCATTTCACCATATTGAGTAAAATGTCAAGTATTATTTCTTCCATATTTTTTATTTCATTTTTCTTTCTTCTCCTTCTGCAACTTGAATTTCAAGCATGTTGGACAATCTAAGACTATTCTATGGCTTTGTTTAATTTTGTTTTGTATCTGTTTTTTACTCTCTTTGAAATGCATAATTTCTTTTGATTTCCTATAGCTTATTGATTCTTATTTCACTTCCTTTCTGTAATCTCATAGAGTATTTTTCAATTTCAGCTATTTTATTTTTCTATTTCTAAAATTTCCCTTTTGGTTATTTTTTATAATTCTACTTTTATCTTGAGATTTCCTGTATTTTCCTTTACTACTTTCATAATTTATTTTACTTCCTTAAGAATAGTCAAAATAGACATTTTAAAATTGTTGTCCACTGATTCTAAAGTCTAGATCATATTGGTTGTATTTTCTCTTGACTATAGGTAATTATCCTTTCCTCTAATATTGAATAAATTTTATTACACTCTACACATTGTGAGTGATGTATTACAAGCACTCTAGATTCTGCTACGTTCATCCAAAGAGTAATGGATTTTCAATAGGTAGCTAACATTTCTGAAATTAAATTCTGCCTCCCCTATAGTGTGTAACATTGGAATATAAATTTAGTTCTTGTAGTTGAAACTTAGCCTCTTAGAATATATGCTGGAATTAGTTGGAGATATAAGCAGAATTCATAGCAGAATTTATATTCTCCCTGACTAAATCTCTCCATTCTAGAGTTCTCCACTCCTTTCTTTCAGTGGTGGTTTTGTTGTAAGGAAGTGGAATTTTAAAAAAATATTTTAGGCTGGGCGCAGTGTCTCATGCCTGTAATCCTAGCACTTTGGAAGGTCGAGGTGGGCGGATCATGAGGTCACGATTCAAGACCAGCCTGGTGAATATGATGAAACCCCGTTTCTACTAAAGATATAAAAAAATAGCGGGGCATGGTGGTGGACACCTGTAATCCCAGCTACTCAGGAGGCTGAGGCAGGAGAATCACTTGAACCCAGGAGGCAGAGGTTGTGGTGAGCTGAGATTGTGTCATTGCACTCCAGCCTGGGTGACAGATTGAGACTCGGTCTCAAAAAAATAAAATATTTTAGTGTTGTAATTGACCATATATTTGAAATGTGCTATAACAGGAAAAAAAGAAAGAAAAAAGGAAACATGTCCCTAACAGGAGTCTAAAGATAAACTTAGAACAATTAAAACAATCCAGTACCTCGGTCAAACAAAATACACTTGTTGAGCTGATTTTTTTCAATTCTATCAAAATAAATGTAGACTTCTAAAATGGAAATACAATGTAAGTCCAATCTGAGAGTATATACAGTGTAACACATCAAAAAGAACATTTTTGTTGTTCAAAAAACGTATATATGAATGGCTTCATTCAAGAAAATATAGATTTCCTCAGTTTTCTGGTTCAGACATTTTTGGGTAGCTAAAGCAAGGGTCTACCTAACATTCTAAGATCATTTCCCCAGAATTTACTGTTCCTGTAGACAGAAATATTTACTTGAGTCTTCTCTTGAATCACTTGTTCTGTATCTTCTCTTTAAAGCCAAGTATTCTTATAACCAACTCTTCAGTAATAACCCACCCACCACTGGCAATAGATTTCTGCTATTTTCAAGATCGTGGAAAGGAGTATGAGGGACTTGCCTTGCTTCCTTTTGACCTTCCATTCCTTCATTCCCTGAACACTGCCATACCTACCTGTAAAGGCATGTTTCACTTTTTTCAAAGGAGACCACAAGTAGACCCCAGGGCTAATACATTCAATACAGTATAAATAGTTTACAATATGTAGAATGAAAAACATTCCTTTACTCAATTATTTTTGTAAACCACAATTAACTTTTGAGTATTTTTAAATATGTATTTTAAAATAAATATATTTTAAAATAAATGACAATTATTGTATTATATTAGTTCTGTCAATTATAAACCCTTTTGACAAATGATGTAACTGAGGCTTAGAGAAATAATGAAAGGCTGAAGATCATCTATATTTTTTCTGTGCAACCACATTCACTAAAAAGTAGAAATCGAAAACTTAAATCAGTTCTATCAATCCTTTCAGTACAGATTCAATTTCAGAGAACTTACTTTGTAGCTGATATATCACTGTGATAACATCATTTTAAAAAGATTATAAATTAACTTGAAACATCGGTCCATTTGTAAAAAGTTAGCTATTAAATTTAAAGAAACATGCCTGTCTTTTTAAATTAAGATATCTCAAACAAAAAAATATATGCTCACTAGTACAATTTCTGTAAAGAATCTATGCTAGATATTTTCAATCCTTCTCTATGTATTTATCACAATTGCACTTGTCAGACTGTTACAAATTATATTCATGATAATAATCAAATCACGTTTTTGGTTATTTATATTTTATCTAAATTTTGTTTTCATTTTTACATCTCTCAGTTCTCCAAAGAGCAGAATTTTATGCTCTCTTTCAAATAATTTTAATAGAGTTTGTTTTACAGTTGTTTATTTGTTGTCTGTAGATAACTTCCAATATTATTAAGGCATGTCTGCTGAGAATTAAACTCATTTGCTATTTTATTCCTTATTTTGTTTTTAACTTTATATTTCTAGCTATTTATAAAATAAAATAAGTATCAGGTGAAATTAAGAAATTCTTTTAACAATAAGCAAAATATGATTAACCCTAATTTTAAAACTTTATTTGTGTAAATAATATAGCAACTTATGTTCTTCTATAATAATATTTTATTTAGCCACTATCATCAACACAAGATTTTTTCTGTAGACAGTAAGACTAGCATTTTTGGTGCACATTAAAGGGAACATTCTGAGGACAAGCGGTTTCCATGCAGCTCTTACTACATATGTATTGATGTTGTGGTAAGCCACTTACGTTTAAATTTAAATCTAAATTATACATTAAAACATAGATATTTAATTTGTACCAACACAATGAAGAATATCAGTAATCATTGAGTGGAGAAAGTAAAATTTAGTATGCAATCATTATTGCTTGAAAGGTATACATATTTAGGTATTTTAAAAATTTAAAAAGGCAAAGAAGCTGAGTATCAAAAAAAGAATTTCCACATAAAATTTAATTTTAAGATAGCACTTGTCTATTTATATTCGTATTGAGCTTTTCTATGTATATATTTTATTCACCAGACATTTTCAGCAATGCATGCAAGCTATCAAGTCTCACAAATTTAACCTCATAGTTAAAAACAATAAAATGGAACAAAGAAGAAATGATCAGATTCTATTGATCAGTGTACAGTTAGAGCTGTCTTGTGAAACCTTTTTTTAAGGTGGATGCAATAGATAATTCACAGGAAGGGAATAAAACACAATACAGATGTGTATTGGTACACAGAACATATTGAGATATATTTATTTAAGTCTGTGTATATATTTGTGTATGTTTGTGTGTGTATATATATATTTAATAATGTTTTGAATATATGTTCTACCACTCAACATAATTACATTTTGCATATTTATATTCATTTCTCAGATTTATGTATGTTTTTGGAAATGCTTGGCATAGCTAATGTTAATGTGATAAATAAATCATATGTATGTTTATATGGTATTCTTCATTAAACTCCAGCTAAATACCATCTTATATTTTTAAACATTTTATTACATATCGTGATTTGGAGCTTGTGGCAAAGCCATCTAGGGATATTGGAGACGGTTCCTCAGTACCCAGCACTTAATTAGAACAGCATCTATTTTTATTTTTATTTTATTTTTATTTTTTAATTTAATTTAATTTTTTTGTTTTTGAGACGGAGTCTAACTGTGTCGCCAGGCTGGAGTGCAGTGGCACAATCTCAGCTCACTGCAACCTTCGCCTCCCAGGTTCAAGCGATTCTCCTGCCTCAGCCTCCCAAGTAGCTGAGACTATAGGCACGCACCACCATGCCCAGCTAATTTTTTTTTTTTTGTATTTTTAGTAGAGATGGAGTTTCACCATGTTGGCCAGGATGGTCTTGATCTCTTGACTTTGTGATGCACCCGCCTTGGCCTCCCAAAGTGCTGGGATTACAAGTGCAAGCCAGCGCGCCTGGCTAGCATGTATTTTTAAAAAGGAAAACTCTTCCCATTTCCCAGTTTGCATGCTAAAACTGTTCCCCTAGGCATGCTCCAGTTCCTCTGTTCCCTTACTTTAAATATGCATGGAGAAGTAAAGTGACAGTTGTTTTGCAAATTTGGGATTGAGTCACTGGGCATGTTCAACTTTGTTTTGATTTTGCTCTTCTTAGACTTTAACTGGTTTCAACTCTAGGCTTTTCCTAAACAAACATGCCTATTTGAATCAGCACTGTCTGAGAATGAAGTGTGCAAGGATAGTATTTCTAATTTTGGGATAAAACTCCTACTTCTCTTTTTAAGCAGTAAGAGTGATTTTGGTTCATCAATAGACATGCCCTTATTTTATTTCTTCTTTTTTTTTTTAATTATACTTTAAGTTCAGGGATACATACGCAGAACATGCAGCTTTATTGCATAGATATACACGTGCCATGGTGGTTTGCTGCATCCATCAACCTGTCATCTACATTGGGTATTTCTACTAATGCTATCCCTCCCCTAGACCCCACCCCCCAAAAGGTCCCAGTGTGTGATGTTCCCCTCCCTGTTTCCATGTGTTCTCATTGTTCAACTCCCACTTATGAGTGAGAACATGTGATGTTTGCTTTTTCTGTTCTCGTGTTACTTTGCTGAGAACAATTTTTTCCATCTATGTCCCTTTATTTCTTAAATTCTTCAGAATCCTGGTGAGGAAGACAGAAACATTTTATTGGATATGAAACGTATAGTGGAGACTCCAGACGTGGTAGTTTCTATAAGGTAGCATAGGGTGGAAGTATAGTGGTGTCAGAGAAAGAACACAAATACCTGAGAATTCATGGGCTAGAGGCCTAATGAGCATTTTCAGTTAAGGCAAGAATTAAAGAGAGAGGGTAGCAGGTACCACAGCTGCAAACTGCAGGACTAGTAGGTTCAGAGGCAAATTTGGATAAGGGGGAAATAATCTTTACAAGGCTTTTAAGCCTTGCATAGTTTGGCAAAAAAGCAGGTGATGCCTTTAAACTGGAAGACATTAAATTCCCACAATCTACAAAATATTGGAGAGTTCTACCTTCACATGATCAGTGCTACATTAAATAGGCAGCACTAACTCACTGTTCTATGTTTGATTCTATATTCAAGACTAGGGAAGGAGTTGTGGAAGAGCTATGCTTTGATCTACTCTTGTCTACAAACTCACAGAATGGCATTTTGATGTTTGTTATTTCTGCTTTAATTCCACTTAGGAATTTTACAAATTAAACTTCTAGTGTTCAAAACAAAAAAAAAATTAAAAATAGAACTTATCTAAACTTTAATATCTTTGAACATCAAATTCAAGAGAACATGTTTTTGAGATTTGGGGGCACCTCCAAATTTTATTTTAATGCTATCATTTATTCTTGTTGTAAGTAGAATTTTTGATGCCGCAAAAGAAGTAACACTCTTTTGTGCTAAATTTAATATAAATTTCCTCAGCAAGGCACTTTACTTCTATAGATGGGCATGGCTCACAGATAGAACAGTGGCAAACGCACGCCTGGATGAGGAAGGGAAGGGGTATTTATTCCTGACGGGGGTCGCCACTACTGCTGTATTGTTCCCCTATTGGCTGGGGTTAGACCACACAAGCTAGACTAATCCTTATAGGCTACTATAAAGAGAGCACAGGTCAGAGCTGGAGTGGCAGGGTAAGTGGTTTGGCAGGGAGGATGGTTACAGGCGGGTAAGAGCAAGTAGCCAGGGGTGACCTAGGTCAAACAAGGTGACTAGAGCAGGTGACTGAAGCAGGTGACCAGGATGAGTCAGGACAGAGCCAGGGGCTGGGGGAACAGATGTGATCTATTGACTAGAACTAGTGGAGAAGGTTGTTTACTGGAACTACAAGGAATTTAAACGTTAAAAAAGACAGTGAAAGAATAAGAGAGTTGAACATACTGACATACTGATTCTTTGAAGAGAAACTTGGGGTTCACTATATCTAACATTCTCATAGATGAAGCCATGCATTATTTTCAATATAGTGGTTAAACATAATTTAGAAAAGGGAATAGAATAAGGTGTGAATTTTCAGCCTTGGATACAGACTGTCTTTGAGTTTGATTTCCCAACAAACTATTCTGATCCATATATTATCTTTCCAGGTAAACCTTCTGAACTGAAATTGGACAGTGTACTTACAGTTGTCAGTGTCATAGTTTAAATTGAAGAAATGACTTCATAAAGTTGGAGTCAATACTGTATTAGTAAATTGTTCAACAGCTCCTCTGATTGACTACAAGTGTTAAAGTTTAGTCCAGTGACTGAAGAGAAGGAAAATATTTTAACAGCATGTTACAAGGAAACCAATTTTCCCACTTATAGTTTCAATTCAAGCTTCAATCAGCATTTCTTTCCATGCTTAGAGCATTCTAATTTTTTTCAGCTACTCTCCGAACAGATTCATGGTTTTGGGTTTTTATGAACCTTGGCTTTTAACTAGATCTTTTTTACCCTCTCTTAGCTATCACGCTAAAGTTTCTTTGATCTAATCTAGTCTCATCCCAGCATCTCTTTCCATACTGCCTCAAATAAATCTTTATAGAATCAAGCTATTCATTAAACCAGTTTACAAAATGACAATAAATATACAGAAATAGAGCAAAAAATAAAATACATAACAGAAGCAATCTGTTAAGATAAGCAATTTGCAGAAAACTCAAAGTTGAATATGTTATTAATTTTCAGCAGTTATACAGATTTTTCTGGTATACCTTTTTATCCAACAACTTTACGTCTTGGTTTAACTTACAATTTTAATGTAGAAAAGCATCACATTAGGAGTTATTCTAAGTTTGTTGGAATAGAGCTGTGGTTAAGACATGCTAGGTCTTGGCTCTCAAATAGCTTATATTTTAATGGGAGAGAGAAGAAACAAATGTAAAAAGACAACTTAATAAATCATTTTAAATGCAAATACTTGCCTAAATACATACTAAAATAATTTTCATATGACTTCAAGTACTATAAAAGAAGGCAGGGAATTTTTGCCTTTGAAAGGAGACCTGGATATAAGCAATCATACTAAGCTCTGTGGGAACAGACACTTTGGCAGAATAAAAGCATTCCCCAGGATTCTGTGACTGAAAGAAGCGTGCTGCGTTCAAGGATCAGAAAATAGGCCTGTGATGCTGAATGATAGCGAAGGAGGAGGGAGCGCTATGGAATTTAATTAGAGAGGTAGAGTACCACACAGAATTTATGATACAAAAGCAGGAATTGTCTCTCCATAAATTATGCAGATAGTGAATGTCATGGAAAGACATCGGAATTTCAGAAAATTGACAAGAAGAATGCAGGCTATGGCTTCCAACATAGCAATTAACACGTTACTTCATCAGTCTGAGAAGGAGGTCACAACTGGCTTCATTGTCGCCATGTCTGCATCACCACTACCTGGACTCTGCCTTCTCACATCACTCTTTCAAAATCTCAAAGAAGCAAGTCTGAATGTTCAACTCGATCCTGTCATAATACAGTTGCCAGGAAGGAAAGCAAAGTGTAAATGCCTTGTCACCCCTACAGTTTTCCATAGACACAGGTGGTGACCTATTGTACAGCAATCAATGCACCATGAGAGTATCATCCCAAGTGGGAAGGAATTCATGATGCTAGGTGAGCAGAAATATAAAATGTCCATTACAAGGCCCTTTTTTGGCTTCTTTACATCCACTTCTACACCCTACATTAAACTGTAGGGAAAAAAATGCTTCTACTTCACTACTGTAGCCATTTTTCCTTCTATTGTTCTCCAGGTATCTGTGATCTCCAGGATGTGTAAGCCCTAATTATTGTTCTTTCTTTTTTCTAGCATATTCTTCATTTTGTTAATTTTTAATACTAAATTGTAGATATATACAAATATGTAGCTAATTACACACACACACACACACACACACACACACATATAAATTTTTAGGTATCACATTTTTACTGAAGATCTTACAATGAAATACAAGCCTCTTATTGCAATTTTTTCTTACTTGGTTTTGTTTCATGGAGGGAATCACTTAGAACTGTTTCTCGTTTTGATTCTAATCTAAACAATCTAAAAAAAAATCCCCAAGTAACATCTATTAAGATATGATCACCCATATGTGTAAGCTCTAATTACTCCTATTTCTTTTTTCTAGCAAGTTTTTTATTAATTTTTAATACTAAATTGTAGTTAGACACAAACACATAGCTAATTATGTACAGACACATACACGTGAAAATTATTAGGCATCACATTTTTACTGAGGATCTTGATATGAAAAACAAGACTCTTGTTGCAATTTTCTCTAGCCCAGTTTTATTTCATGGAGGGAATCACTTATAACTTTATCTTTTTCATTCTAATATAAACAATCTTAAAAAAAAACCCTAAATAACATCTATTAAGATATGATCTCCAGTATGTGTAAACCCTAATTATTCCTATTTCTTTTTTTCTAGCATATTCTTTGTTTTAATTTTTAACACTAAATTGTAGATATATACAAACATAGCTAATTACACACACACACACACACACACATAAATTTTTAGGCATCACATTTTTACTGACGATCTTAAAGTGAAAAGCAAGCCTCTTGTTGCAATTTTCTCTTACTTGGTTTTGTTTCATGGAGGGGATCACTTAGAACTGTTTCTCTTCTTGATTATAAGCTAAATGATCTAAAAATAAGCCCCTAAATAACATCTATTAAGATATTATCTCCAGTATGTATAAACCCTTATTATTCCTATTTCTTTTTTCTAGCATATTCTTTATTTTGTTAATTTTTAATACTAAATTGTAGATATATACAAACATGTAGTTAATTACACACACACAAACACACACACACACATACATACAATTTTAGGCACCACATTTTTACTGACGATCTTAAAGTGAAAAGCAAGCCTCTTGTTGCAATTTTCTCTTTCCTGGTTTTGTTTCATGGAGGGGATCACTTTGAACTGTTTCTCTTCTTGATTATAATCTAAAGAATCTAAAATATATCCCTAAATAACATCTATTACGATATGATCTCCAGTATGTGTAAGCCCTAATTATTCCTATTTCTCTTTTTTAGCATATTATTTGTTAATGTTTAATACTAAATTGTAGATATAGATAAACATGTAGCTAATTATACACAGACACACACACACACACATATAAATTTTTAGGCATCACATTTTTACCGAAGATCTTAAATTGAAAAACAAGGCTCTGGTTGCAATTTTCTCTTTCCTGGTTTTGTTTCATGGAGGGAATGACTTATAACTGTTTCTTTTTTTGATCCTAATCTAAACAATCTGAAAAAAAATCCCTAAATAACATCTATTAATCTATGTTATCCTATGACAGTGGTCCTAGAATGACAATGGTTTCAACAAAATAAAACTTTGTTTTTCTTTTTTTTATTATTTTTAATTTTTTAATTTTTTTAGAGATGTGGTTTCACCATGTTGGTCAGGCAGGTCTCAAACCCCTGACCTAGTGATCCATCCACCTCGACCTCCCAAAGTGCTGGGATTACAGGCATGAGCCACCACACCCAGCTTGGAAAACATTGTTTTTCTTTAAAATTAAAATCTGGTTGGGATAGTGCAGTATCTGATAAGATGCTCCATGTATTACAGATGTAGTCTTTAGTGTCCTTACTAAGTATGACCTCAATAGAGGTATATCACCTATCTTCTAGGTATTAAGATGGAGAGATAGACTTTATTTTGGGCAGTCATATGCCTAAATAAAGACCTATAATTGGGGTATAGCCAGTGGTCTGCAAAAGTCTTCCTTGTTAGCCATCCAATGTGTTTACCTTTCTATTCGCAAGCACAGTACTCTTGCCACCATCCTCCAAGGGAGAAAACTGGAAGTTAGTTGAGCTCATGAATCCACCCCAAATCCAGGACCTCGGAGTGATTTCCAGTATGGTTCAAAGTTCTGAATGTGGCATCTCATGGCCATGTAATCTAAATATGCAAAATATCTATTATTACTATTACTAAATAATTCTTCTATTCTTTTTTTTTTTTTTTTTTTGAGACAGAGTCTTGTTCTGTCACCAGGCACCAGGCTGGAGTGCAGTGGTGCAATCTCGGCCCACTACAATCTCTGCCTCCTGGGTTCAAGCAATTCTCCTGCCTCAGCCTCCTAAGTAGCTGGGACTACAGGCATGCGCTACCATGCCCAGCTAAGTTTTGTATTTTTTAGTAGAGACGGGGTTTCACCACGTTGGCCAAAATGGTCTCAATCTCTTGACCTCATGATCCTCCCGCCTCGACCTCCCAAAGTGTTGAGATTACAGGCGTGAGCCACCGCGCCTGGCCTGCTAGAGACAGTCTTTATTAATTCATCACAATGCAATCAACGGTGTGCTACTTCTTTATCTTATTAAAGTAAATATTTCATTAACTCAATCAGAGAGATGTCATAT
This sequence comes from Cacajao melanocephalus, assembly GCA_963573385.1. Taxonomy (NCBI): domain Eukaryota; kingdom Metazoa; phylum Chordata; class Mammalia; order Primates; family Pitheciidae; genus Cacajao; species Cacajao melanocephalus. The sequence goes on from CAUYLG010040720.1 coordinate 41,301, forward strand.
TCTCATTGTAAAGACTAAAAACTGAGGCATAGAGAAAGGAAATCACTCTCTTAGAATCTCTCATCTAGCTTATGCAGAATTATCATTTAAAGTCAAGTTTTAAAACTGTTCGTTCTTGTCTGAGCATCACACTTACTCCCTCCATGAATAGCCATCACCCTACTGGCCAAAATGTCTGAATTTCTCTTACATATAAGATATGCAGAAGACCTTCTACTAAACTGTATGTTGTCAGATAGCAGCATCTTATTAATCTGAATATCTCTTACCCAACAAAATACCTGAAATATAGTAGTTGCTTAATTGATGTTTAATTTAAAAAAATTAATTATTAAATTTGGTGCCTAAAAAGATCAAATGTTTATTTAAAGTAGTTTGAAACAAAAGAAACTCTTTAAAAAATTATATAATCCTTGACCAAACATCCAAAATTCCATGTTATACTGCAGTAGAAACAAGATGAATACTGTGAAAGTCACACTTGGAGAAGGGAGTGGAGTGCAGAAAGAATGCAGAAACAGTTATTAATGACAATTATGAAACTTTTACCCTAGAAATTAACTTCCTTGGTCAGACCTAGACTGGTCTGGTTATGCTGCCTTGTAAATAGATATTAATAGATATAGTGGCTTCGTATGAATTTCTGGTCTTCTGACTCATTTCTGTGCTTCTCATTTTGCCCTTTTCACATCACAAAGAGCAATCTGTGTTAGTTTTCTGTCTCTATTGTAACAAATCACCACAAATTTATTGGTTTAAAACAACACATATTTATTATTTCACCATTCTAGAAGACATAAATATGGGTTGTCTCTGCCGAATGTTCTATTTCGGGTTTCACATATTAGATATTGAGGTGCTGGTTTGCTGGAATCCTGTCATGAGACCCTGGTATGAATCTGCATTTAAGCTCATTAAGGTTGCTAGAGGAGTCTATTCCCTTGAGGTCGTGGAAATAAGATTCTTTATGCTTTGCTGGATGTCAGCTGGTGCTTCTCCTTATATCTGAAAACAGATATAAAACTTGTACAAGGGCGATGCTGTAATTGGTTAAATTTGAGGGAAAAAAACAATTTGTTTTTATACTTTCCAAAGCTCCACAGTGTAGTAAACCCAGTAGGTGAGTATTATGTCTCTGTTCATAGATGGAGGCTCTACTTTCAACTCCTCTCTGTCATTAGCACTTGCCAAGAAGAAATTATTAATACACAACCCTCTTCCACTCGTCTTTATAGGTTTTCCCAATGCTTAGGCCTCAGTTGCAATATTGGCTGATTTGCATGGTTGCAGATGACAGTCTCACTGTGCATTTTATCACTGCATTAAAGGGATAAACACATCATAGCTTTCCAAATGCAAAATCTGTCTTCTTCCCACCTCCTAAGTCAATGCCATCGTTTAAGCATTAGCATTGGTGGGACTCTACTTCCAGGAAAGAAATTTTGTATTAATAAGTATTCAAGTTATATGTAAATGATAGACAAATGTAAAAATGGCATTTATACATGTAAACAATGTGGACAATGTATAGATTTATTCCCCCTCCTCCTACAGGTGGATTTGGTGGAGGCAGTCTAGGGCTAATGACAAGTTCCTGTGGTTAGATGCCAAGATGCCAGATCTTTCCATCTTTGCTCTTCTTTATGTAGGCTCTGCCTCTTAGTTTAAGATGTCAGCTTTCCTTTTCAAGGAGACAGGCAAAGAAAACCATAAAAGGATAGCAAAAGACACGGTTTTGCTCTCTCTTCAGGAAGCTTCCTGAAGCTGTAATACAATATTGATACTTACAAATCACTGGTCATAAAACACACATATGCCCATATCTTAAAAAAAGAAAAGATAGGTGAAAATTAGGGATTTTAATATGGGTATCCTTGAAGTTAAAAATAAAGCTGAAAAAGCAGAACTTACATGAGTGACCTAGGCCTAAAATCTCTTTTTACCCAAAGCCTGAAAAATCCTTAAATTCCTTTCCTTTATTGGAAAAACTGGAGTAGGTAGGCGGAGAAATCAACCGGAAGAGGCTGAGCCAAAGTCAGCACGTGCAGAAACCCATTGCATTGCAACCCAGAAGCATTGCAACGGGCAAACAGAAATGAAGAGAAAAGGAGCTACAATAAAAAGTCTGGCCCAGAGAGCTGCTTCGAGCCTTTGGGTCAAAAATTCCTGTCCTGAGAAACAAGATTCACAGGGAGCACCTGTGGGGAATACTGAGCTAACGTGCCCCCACAGAGAACAACCCAGAAGCCAGGCCTAGAGGAACCTCTCCTGCCCCTTAGAGAAGGCCAACAGAGGTCAGAGGGAAGTCCAGCAGTGCCACACAGCAAAGGCTCTGAGAAGTAATCTGCCATTTGAGCCACAGCTCATGAAAGTAGGACAAGGCCTGCATGAATCTCAACAAGGTGACTGACTGTTAAAATTAAAGATTTAAATAGGAGTTAGACTCTGGTATATAACATATGAAATATCTAGGATACAATCTACGATCACCCTTTATAAAAATAACCAAGAAAATCACAACTTGAATGAACAATAGACAATGTAACTGATGCTGCCACTGAGATTAATCAGATGTTGAAATTATCTGACAAGGATTTTAAAGCAGCCGTCAAAAAATGATTAAAGAAACAGTGAAAAGTTCTCTTGAAACAGATAAAAAATAGATAATCCCAGCAAAGAAACAGAAGTTATAGAAAAGAACAAATTGAAAGTTATAGAACTGCAAAATACATTAAGAGAAATATAGCAACTCACTGGATGTGCTCAATAGTGGAGCGGAGATGGCAGAGGATAGAAACAGAGAACTTGAGGACAGATCAATACCATTCGCCCAATCTGACCAACAGAGTGAGGAAATAGGCTGAAAAAATTGAACAGAGCCCCAGGAATCTGTGAAATAATACCAAATATCCAACCTTTGTATTAGAGTCCCAAATGAGAAAAGGGGGGAAAAGAGAGTTGGACTGAAAGACTATTTATAGAAATAATATCTGAAAACTTCCCACATTTGGTGAAATACAGAAATAACCAAGAAATTGAAAGAATACTAATTGAGATAAACCCAAAGATATTCATGCCATGAAAAATACTGTGTTGAAAGCTGAAAAAAATTACATTACATTTAATGGTAAAAGACTGAATGATTTTTTTCCAAAGTAAGGAATATCCACTTATCACTCTTACTCAACAATAATTGAATTTCTAGATGCTGGTATTATGCAACACAAATAAGAAAGGCAAACAGATTGAAAAGGAAGGCATAAAACTCTGTTTGCAGATGACATGACTAAACAGAAAATTCCAAGGAATGTAAAAACCAGAAGAGGATACAAGATCAAACACAAAAATCAATCTCATTTCTATGCACTAACAAGAACGCATAAAAAGCAAAAACCCAAAACTGAAAAAAAGCCACTTACAATCCCTAAAAAAAGTAAAGAGAAAAATAAATACTTAAGTAGACACTTAATAAGACATGAACAGCTTCTACACGCTGAAAGTTGCAAAATATTAATGAACGAAATCAAAGACCTAAATTGTTGAAGAGACACACTGTTTTCATAGATGGAAGACTTAACAGGGTAAAGATGTCAAGTCTTTGTAAACTTATATAGAGGTTAAATGCAATTCCTATCAACATCTCAGTGGGACATTCAAGATATACAAGATCCATCTAAAGTTTACAAGGAAAGGCAAAGGAACTAGAATAGTTACAATGATTTTGAAAAGAAAAGTCTAAGAAATCACTCTATCAAATTTTAAGACTCAGTATGTAGCATCAATATGCAAGATTGTGAGTTATTAAAGAAGGGATAGACACACAGATTCAAATAACAGAACAGACAACAAAGAGAGACCTGAAAACATATGCTCAATTAATTTTGAGAAATGTACAAAAGCAATTCAATAATGAAAGTCTAGCTTTTCAAGAAGTGATGGAGCAATTAGAAATGTGTATGACAAAAAAACGAAACCAAGACAAAAGCTCTATACAAAAACAACCTCATAATTTTTAATAAAATTAATTCAAATAGATCATGAACTAAAATAAAACATAACCCTTAAATGTCTTAGCAAAAAATAAAAATAAAACTTTTTCAAGATTCAAGGGTAGGCAAAGAAGTCTTAGATTTGATGCCAACAGTATGGATATTAATATGAAAAGCTGACAAAAATTAGATCTCATTAATATTAAAAAATTTCTCTCAAAAAAAATCTGGTAAGAAGATTGAAAGACAATCAAAAGACTGAGATAAATATTTGGAAAAGACATACCTGATAAAGGACTAGAATCAAAAATATAGTTTAACAATTCAGAACTCAATAGAAAAAAATTGAAAAGAATACTGAAACAAATTAGAAAATGGGCAAAAACATGACAGAAATTGCACTGAAGAGCATAAACACATGGAAAATATGTACGTTAAATGGTGTTCAACGTGATTAGAATTAGAAATATGCAAATAAAAGTCACAATGTGCTATCACTACATACTTGTTAAAAGGCTAAAATAAAAGATAGTAACATCACCAAAAACTAGAGAGAATATGACAGAAAATATGAAATAGTACAGATACTTTGGAAAACATTTTGTCAGTTTCTTAGGAAAGAAAAATCCTAACCACTGAATTACCGTATTACTCAGAAATCATACATTTTAAAATTTATCACAAAGAAATATAAATTTCTCTTCACACAAAAACCTATACACAATTGTTCATAGCAACTTTATTTGAAATAATAAAAAACTAGAATTAGTTCTGTTGTCCTTTAGCATTAAGAAGGAAGGAACTGTTTGCACAAGCAATAGTTTGAATGAATCTCCAGGGAGTTAACTGAGGGAAAAAAGACAATTTCAAATATTACATGTAGTGGGATCATATAGCGTATAACACTACATTGAGTGTTATACGCTATATGATCCCACTTATATGCAATTTTTGAAATGACAAATATTAGAAGTTGAGGACCAATTAATGTTTGACAGGGGTTAATAATTGGGGCTAGGTGCCAAAGGGATGTGTGTGATCATATAACGGCAATGCAAGGACTCTCGGGTCCGTGGAGTTGTTCAGCACCTTGATTTTTGTGATGGATACATGAACTTATACATTTGATAACATTGTATGGAACAAAATATACAAGTATGCGCACACAGGCACACGCACACACACACACACACACACACACACCCCTAGGGAAATCTGCATAGTGTTAACACATAGTCCCCTCTTATTTTGGGGGGTTATATCAACACATAGTCCTCTCTTATTTTGGGGGGTTATATTCCAAAACCTACAGCAGATACTTGAAACCGCAGATAGTACCAAACCTGATTTCTGTTCATTAAAACACATTTTGTTCATGTCTTCCACCAAACATTTAATGCCTTTCCATCTTAACTAAGCACATATCACACACTGTGGCCTTAACTATTGCAGTCTGAGGTGCAAAAACAAAACTAGCATAAGTTTCTTTTGTCCTTCTTCACAATTTCATGCATAAAAGACTAGATCTTATGAACCTCAGCATATAATTCTTTTTTTTTTTTAGAGACAGAGTCTCGCTCTGCTGCCAGGCTCCAAGCTGGAGTGCAGTGGCGCGATCTCGGCTCACTGCAGCCCCCGCCTCCTGGGTTCAAGCAATTCTCCTGCCTCAGCCTCTCAAGTAGCTGGGACTACAGACGTGCGCCACCATGCCCAGCTAATTTTTGTATTTTTTAGTAGAGGCGGGGTTTCACCATGTTGGCCAGGATAGTCTCCATCTCCTGACCTCGTGATCCGCCCACCTCCGCCTCCCAAAGTGCTGGGATTACAGGCCTGTGCCACCATGCCCGGCCTTTTTTTTTTAATTTCCTTATTAAGTTGAGAACTTTCTCTTTTTCATTTCGAGGGAGCACTTTATGGCTTCTTTTTGTCATATCCGAATTGCCAGTGACACTATCCTTGTATTTTGGGGCCATTATGAATTAAAATAAGAGTGATTTGAAATCAAGAACTGAGATACCATATCAAACAGCACATCTGATAACCGAATCACTCCTAAGTGATTAATTAGACTAATTAGCAGGCAGTGTAGACAGCTTGGATACACTGGACGTCAAGGGAGGGTTCATGTCCCTGGTAAGTCAGAAGGGGACTGCATAAGATTTCATCACACTATCCAGGATGACCTTCAATTTAACTTCTAAATTGTTTATTTCTGTAATTTTCCATTTAATATTTTCAGACCACAGTTTACCATAGGTAACTGAAATCCTATAAAACGAAACTGTGGATAAATACAAAACTATATTTTGGTTATTATATTATACAATAATATTGCAAAAATTGTACCACCAAACTAGGTAATATTGAATATCTCTCTGTTTTACTTCTGTCAACTGCATGTAAATTTACAGTGACTTAGTACAATTTTCAGTAAAGAAACAAGAATACAAACAAAAATATTAATATATTTAATACTATAAGATAATTTACTACTCTACCTTTATACACACACATAAGCATACACACATACAAGAAATGTAGATGACTTTGTTAAGATTTTATTATTATGATACATAATATAAACGTTTTTCTGGTTAAACATAGACCACATCTCTTGAGTCTATATTTTATAAAATAAAAATTGGGCCAGATGCAGTGGCTGATGCCTATAATTCCAGCACTTTGGGAGGCTGAGGTGGGTGGATGGTGTGAGGTGAGGAGTTCAAGAACAGCCTGGCCAACATGGCGAAACCCTGTCTTTACTAAAAAATACAAAAATTAGCTGGGCATAGCCACGCGCCCATGTAATCCCAGCTACCTGGGAAGCTGAAGCAGGAGAATTGCTTGAACTGGGGAGGCAGAAGTTGCAGTGAGCTGACATTGCACCAGTGCACTCCAGCCTGGGTGACAGAGCCAGACTCCAGCTCAATCAATCAATCAATATTGGAGGAACCTTATTAACTTCTCAAAAGTTTCCTTCACTCTTCTATTTTTCAAAGTATTTCAGCTGTCATTTTTTTAAGGTAGATAAATTTACATTTTTTGAAGCTGTAATGGCATTTTCTATAATTTATTCATAGGTAAATTTGAAAGGTAGTGTGTAAAGAATAATTTAATCTTTAAGTCATAGAATACTTGGCTATGGCTTAAACAAACGTAACTTACCTATTTGTTTGTATAATAAGAATGGTGCATAGTTTAGCTACCTTGGTTTTAAATTAAAGGCAATAGAAATTTATTAAAACATTTTAGAATATAAGTAAATTATTAAAAACTTAAACATTTTTACTATGATAAAAGGTAGGGATGTTTTATTTTTACACAGCTCATTCCTCGTCTTGTTGAGAGTAGATGAAAATTTTGTTCCTTCAATCTTAATATATATTTTTTCTTCAGATTTCTGTTACAATTTTGTATTTGTAATTTTTAAGTGAGTTCTACTATAATATGCCTAGATATAGTTATGTTTTAATTATTACACATCCTGCTTAGGATATGCACAAATTGTACAAATTGGTTTTGTGATGGTTTCCAGCATTTTCTTTTCTTTTCTTTCTTTATATTGAGAAAGAGTCTTGCTCTGTCACAAGGTTGTAATGCAGTGATACAATCTCAGCTCACTGCAACCTCCATCTCCTGGGTTCAAGCAATTCTTCTGCCTCAACCTCCCGAGTAGCTGGGATTACAGGCATGCCACACCACACCCAGCTAATTTTTGTAATTTTAGTAGAGACAGGGTTTCACCATTTTGGCCAGGCTGGTCTTGAACTCCTGACCTTGTGATCCACCTGCATAGGCCTCCCAAAGTGCAGGGATTACAGGTGTGAGCCACCATGCCTGGCCCCATCTACTTTAATAATAAGCTATTGTCTTTTAGAATATCATTTATTTCACATTATTTCTTAGCTTTCCCCTTTAGAAATCCACTTACGTATATGTTAGATTTTTACCTGATTGATAGGGTTTGGCTGTGTCCCCACCCAAATCTCAACTTGAATTGTATCTCCAGAATTCCAACAAGTTGTGGGAGAGAACCAGGGGGAGGTAATTGAATCATGGGGGCTGGTCTTTCCCATTCTATTTTCATGATAGTGACTCCCTCTCATGAGATCTGATGGGTGTATCAGGGGTTTCCACTTCTGCTTCTTCCTCAATTTTCTCTTGCTGCCACCATGTAAGAAGTTCCTTTCACCTCCCTCTATGATGCTGTGCCTCCCAGCCATGTGGAAATGCAGATCCAATTAAACCTCTTGTTCTCAGTTTTGAGTATGTCTTTAGCTGCAGTGTGAAAATGAACTAATACAGTAAATTGGTACCAGTAGAGTGGGGTGTTGCTGAAAAGATATCTGAATATGTAGAAGCAACTTTGGAACTGGGTAACAGGCAGAGGTTGGAACAGTCTCCTAGAGACTTCTTGAATGGCTTTGACAAAAATGTTGATGGTGATATGAGCAATAAGGTCCAGACTGAGGTGGTCTCAGAGGGAGATGAGAAACCTGTTCAGAACAAGAGAAAAGGTGACTCTTGTTATGTTTTAGCAAAGAGATTGGCAGCATTTTGGCCCTACACTAGAGATTTGTGGAACTTTGAACTTAAGAGAGATGTAATCACAGATACTCAATGACAGCCCTTTAAGGCAGCCAGGAGAAACACTGTACCCTGTAAAACCATGGGTGGAGCTGCCCAAGACCATGGGAACTCAACTCTTGCATCAGCATGACCTGGATGTGAGACCTGGAGTCAAAGGAGATCATTACAGAGCCTTCAAATTTGACAGCCCTGCCGGATTTTGGACTTACATGGGCCCTGTAACCCCTTTGTTTTGGCCAATTTCTCCCATTTGGAATGGCTGTGTTTACCCAATTCATGTACCTCCATTGTATCTAGGAAGTAAGTAGCTTGGTTTTGATTTTATAGGGTCATAGGCAGAAGAGTCTTGCCTTGTCTCAGATGAGACTTTGGACTGTGGACTTTTGGGTTAATGCTGAAATGAGTTAAGACTTTTGGGGACTGTTGGGAAATATAATTGGTTTGAAATGTGACGACATGAGATTTGGAGGGGGGCAGGGCAAAATGATATGGGTTAGCTGTTTTCCCACCCAAATCTCAACTTCAGTTGTATCTCCCAGAATTCCCATGTGTTGTGGGAGGGACCTCCATGCGGAGGTAAATGAATCACATGTATTCACTTATGATAGTGAATACATCTCATGAGCTCTTAAGGGTTTATCAGGGGTTTCTGCTTTTGCTTCTTCCTCATTTTTCTCTTGGCACCACCATGTAAGAAGTGCCTTTCACCTCCCACCATGATTCTCAGGCTTCCCTAGCCATATGTAACTGGAAGTCCAATTAAATCTCTTATTGTTCCCAGTTTCAGGTATGTCTTTATCAGTAGTGTGAAAACAGACTCATATGACTTTTATGTTATTATATGTATTTTACATCTATTATCTTTAGTGTTAAATGTTTATTTCTTTTCAGATCTACTTTTCTCTTTAACTGCTTCATTGATATACTGTTTTGTAAGTTCACTTTCTCTTGAATCTTAAAAAATATTCTTAGATTTTTAATTTATTTAGTATATTGATTATAGCTCTTTTTATGTTTGTGTATGGTAACTCCAGTATCTATGATTGTGGATGATTTATATTGTCTGCTTTTTTCCTCTTACTTTGCCATCCAAATGTCTTTTATTTTTTTATAATTTTTATTGTTTTGGTTGAGTGACAAATGTAGTACATGAAGAATCATAAGAATTACATAGGGGTATAGGTTGTTCTCTTCCTCTGAAGAGAGTCCAGTTTTGTTCAGGAAGGTGACAGCAATATAATGATTACAATGTGTATTTTGGTCATTTGGCTGTTGTTTCTGGTTCTGGTATGTACTTTTGGTATTTTAAGTGAAACTTTTCTGTCTTATTTGGAGCCTCTCTTCCTTTGTCATTCTCTGAACCACCGTTTTGTCTGGTACAGCATGTAAATTGATCTAATGCTCCCTTTGGCTTCTCAGCTTCTCACCCATGAATTCTAGGATTACTAGATGCCTCATGAAGAAAAGTGAGGACAGCTGGTGTGCTTACTTCCTGTGCCTCCCTTTTCCTCTTGATCTTGTCCCACACATTCTTCCTGCCTTGGTAAAGCTATGATGCCTTCAAACAGTTTTTTTTTTTTTTTTTTTGTATTTGAATAGACTGCCTAATTAGGTATAGGTTTTCAGTGGGAAATGTGGTCTAGAATAAACTGGTCTACCATTATCACAAGTCACAATACCCCCAGTGAGCTTTAGAGGGAAAGGTAAAAGTATTAGGAGTGTTAAAAAATATTCATGACACTTGCTAAAGAATAGGAAGTCACAGTTTTTGTAGAGGAATTATTGTAATAGGTATAGAGACTATTGCATTGGTAATGAGGTTTTGAATTAGAGAAGAGAAACTGGGCTAAAGTTAAATCGAAACAAAGCGGGAGTTTATAGCCAAAAAGAAGGGTCAGAGTCAATGGGTGAAACACACTAAGAGAAAACATGAGGGGTAAGGGGAATTTCTGGTTTAAATGACCTAACAGGAGTCTGGCCAAAGGTAGCCCAGGATGAGCAGTTATTATCTGGGGAATGGTTTAGGATAATCATATGGATAGCCATGTGGAACTGTAAGTCAATAAAATCTCTTTCCCTTATAAATTACCCAGTCTTGAGTATTTCTTGAAAGCAGTGTGAAAACAGAGAATTATAGAAAATTGGTACAGGCGGAATGGAGCACTGCTATAAAGATACCTAAATATGTGGAAGCAGCTTTGGAACTGGGCAGAGCCCAGAAGAGTTTGGAAAGGTCAGAAGAAGACAAAATGTGGGAAAATTTGGGACTTCTTAGAGACTTGTTGAATAGTTTTGACCAAAATGCTGATAGTAATATGGGCAATGAAGTCCAGGCTGAGGTGGTCTCAGATGGAGATGACGAACTTCTTGGGAACTGGAGGAATGATCACTCTTGCTGTACTTTAGTGAGGAGATTAGAGACGTTTTGCCCCCACCATAGAGATCTATGGAACTTTGACCTTGAGAGACATTATTTAGGATATTTGACAGAAGGAATTTCTAAGTAGCAAAGCATTCAAAATGTGACCTGGCTTTTTCTGAAAGCTTACCTTCATGTGCATTCACAAAGAGGGGATTTGAAATGGAAACTTACATTTAAAAAGGAAGCAGAGCATAAAAATTCAGAGAATTTGTAGCCTGACCATGTGGTAGAAAAGAAAAACTCATTTTCTGGGGAGAAATTCAAGCCTGTTGCAGAAATTTGCATAAATAATGAGGAATCAAATTTTAATATTCAACACAATGGGGAAAATGTCTCCAGGGAGTCTGATATATCTTTGCAGCAACCCCTGCCATCACAGGCCCAGAGGCCTAGGAAAGAAAAGTGGTTTTCTGGACCTGACCCAGGGCCCCACTGCTCTGTGCAGCCTCAGGACATGGCATGCTGCATCGCCACCACTCCAGCTCCAGCCTTGGCTAAAAGGGGCCAACTTAAAACTCAGGCCATGGATTCAAAGGTGCCAAGACCCAAGTCTTGGTAGCTTCCACATGGTATTGGGCCTGTGAGTGTACAGAAGTGTTGAGCTTTGGGAGCCTCTGTCTTGATTTCAGAGGATGTATAGAAATACCTGAATATCCAGTGAGAAGTCTGTGGAAGGGGCATAGTCCCCATGGAGAACCTCTGCTAGGACAATGTAGAGGGGAAATGTGGCATTGGATCCCCCACACACAGTCTTCAGTGAGGCATTGCCTAGTGGCACTGTGAGAAAAGGGCCACCATCCTCCAGACCCCAGAATGGTAGCTGACAGCTTAGACTGTGCTCCTGGAAATACCACAGGCACTCAGCCTTAGGTGCTTTAACCTGAAGAGCCATAGTGGTGAAGCTGGCCAAAACTTTGGGAGCCCATCTTTGAATCAATGTGCCTAGATGTGAGACATGAAGTCAAAGGAGATTATTTTGGAGTGCTTTAAGATTTAACGAATGCCCAACTGGGTTTCAGACTTGCATGGGGCTCCTGAACTCTTTGATTTGGACAATTTCTCCTACTCAGAATGGGAACATTTACCCAATGCTTGTACTCCCATTGTATCTTGGAAGTAACTAACTTGTTTTTGATTTTACAAGCTCATAGGTAGAAGGGACTTCCCTTGTCTCAGATTAGATTTTGGACTTAAACTTTTAAGTTAATGCTGGTATGAATTAAGACTTTAGGGGACTGTTAGGAAGGTATGGTTGATTTTGTAGTGTGAGAAGGACATGATATTTTGGAGGAGCCGAGGTTGGAAGGATGTGGTTTGCTCTGTGTCCCCACCCAAACCTCATCTTCAATTGTAATCCCCACAGATAGAAGGAGTGACATTGTGGGAGATGATGGAATAATGGGAGTGGTTTCTTCCATGATGTTCTCCTGATAATAAGGGAGTTCTCAGGAGATCTGATGGTTTAAAAGTGGCAGTTTCCCTTGCATGCTCTCTCTGTCTCCTGCCATCTTCTGAAGAAGTTGCTTTCTTCTCCTTCACCTTCAGTGACAATCGTAAGATTCCTGAGGCATCCCCAGCCATGTAGAACTGTGAGTCAATTAAACCTCTTTTGTTTACAAATTGCCCAGTCTCAGGTATTTCTTTAAAGCAGTATGACAAATGGACTAATACAGATGAGGAACCCCAGTAGTTCATAAAGTTCATAGACATTAAGGGCAAGAGATTCTGGCTTAACCAATTTAGCAGAATTTTTGCTAAAATTGGGTTATGGGAAAGCAGACACAGAAGCCTAAAAGTTGAGGCCTAGTCGGGCAGTAGTTCAGAGAAATCTAATTAAAGCTTGGTCAAGGAGAGATTTTCTGTCATAGGATGCAGCTTAAAGGAACTCTATTCTATTCAGGTTATGAATTTAACATATATATATTCAGGTTATATCTATGTATATGAAAAAATAATAAAGTTTACATAAATATACAGCACAAAGCAACACAAATAAGATTTTTCCTACAAAAACTATTGTATATTTAGTGCATCATATGTTATGATATTAAAAATATATAATTAGTATTAAGAATAAAGCAAAGATCAATATAATACTGATTATTATTTAATTCAATAGATATAAATTTATATGTAATAATTTTTCCATATCATTAATTAGGACCCTAATAGTTACAAAATTATTTCAGATACATTGTAGTTGTCAGAATTATGAGATAATTCTTCAAGATTTCTCACTTCCATATTAATGTCTATATCATACATAATCTTGATATTGTGAATTTGATAGATTTTACTCAAGAGTTTAGATTATGTTACGCAGAACAAATGATTTTTGGAAAGGGAGATGCTTGTTGGCCTGATCTAATCACAGGAACTCATGTTAATCACATGAGTTCTTTAAAATAGAGACTAAATGCACAAGAGAGTCTCTGCATGCTATTGCTAGTTTGAAGATGGAAGGTATCAAAGGTCAAGGGATGTTAGCAGCTTCTAGAAGTGATATCCAGCAGGGAAACAGGGGCTTCCATCCTACTGCCACAGGAACTGAATTGTGCCAACAAACTGAATGAACTTGGAGGCAGACTTTTACCCTAGGTTCTGGATGAGTACTTGACCTTAATTTCAGCCTTGTCATCCACTGAACCCAGAACCAGGCATATGATGTTTTACTTTTGAGCCGTAAAGCTGTGAACTAACAGACTGATAATATTTTAAGCCATTACATTTGCAGTAATTTGTTATACTGCAGTACAAGCTAAACCATATATAATCATATTTGATGTTCTTAAAAATATTGCAGTAAAATAATGACAAAGATTGTTCTTATAGAAATTAGGGCAAGATTAAATAGCTAGTCTTCATTGCTCAGAATTCTTACCTATTTCTTCTTTACAAATGGCTAAGTCCATGTACTTTGGACTAAAACTCAGTGACCAGCTATGTTTATTTCTCCAGTCTGATATGCACAATTTATTTAATGAAGAGTGCTTTGAGATGATCTTGTTCAGATTGACACTTCAATTTAGGATTTGCTTCCACCATATTTTGGTTGTATTACTAGGCACTCTGTCACAAAACTTACAGCAGTTTTATATTGACCTTTGTTTTATTCTTAACACTAAGAATAGACCTCATGAAGTCTATGTTTATGACCAAAAACTCTAGATTATTTCAGTAGTGATCTCAAAATTATCAATGGCCATCGAGAGGAAAGCTGTAAAACTGGAAAACTCAAACCCAAGACTGTGGGTTCAAATAACATTATGTTCCAATGCAATGTTGGTAAAAATATAAAAACATTAAAATGAACAGAGAAAGAATCCAAAGGACTACATAAAAGTTAATAAGAACACCGAATTAATTGTGAAGTCATCAGAGATATCAGTTCTATTTGGGCCAAATAACGTTTTTGAAAAGTTTTAAAATAAACTTTTGTAAATACTTGTAAAAAGTGATATATGAATAAGAGTTTAAGATATAGATTTTTAGAATATATCAAATGTAAAGCATTTCTCTACTTTTAATACAGAACAGCAATATTCTATTTAATTTGGTAATAGTCTCTAAATAATTTTAACTAATATATTCTATTTTTCCTACAGATGAGGAATTAATGACTATTTTGATAACAGCACTTAAGAATACATTTGTCGCTTTTTTGCATTACAATATATTTCTTATTTAAATAATTTGTATCTTTCAAATATTAACCCCCACAATATCACTGGAATGTCGGCAGTTGTAATATCTTATAATGTTAATAAAACAAAACTTTATACACTTCCCTGCAAGGTCAAAATAGATTTAAAATAACAGGCTTATGTAATTCATGTATGAGAGTTTTGGAATAACTTAGGTATCTTTATTTTCTAGGAAACTATTAAGATAGCTAGAATTCATTGCTTTTGTTCTTTTGCGTGACAGGACACTGAAAGCAATTAACGATAGATTTACATACTTGTCAATAAACATTTAACACTTTTAAATTATATTTTAATATAAATAATATCTCATTTGCATAATATGAGTTCATTAACAGGCAGATTCGTATAATGTGGCTTCCATGTGAAATATTATTTTTAAAATTTTAAAATCCAGCATTTTTACTTCATTGACTGTGAATATACACATACTAGTTCTGCCTATTTAACTAATGTCATATGTATGAGAAAATAAAAGCAAGTCTCCACTATCAGGATCTTTAAAGTTACTCTTTCCCAGCTTATTTTCAAAATGATAAATAATTGCACATAAGCAGTAAGTGGATTACTAATGGATAAAATGCAGTTACTCTGTAAATGCAAATTTTAAAAAAAATTATTCACAAATGTCATGCATTTATTAGAAGTTGTCCAAATATAAATAAAAATCTAGAGTTTAAACTCAATTATTAATGTCTTAAAAGTGGTGAGAGAAAACGTGAGAGATCGTGGGAAAATTGCATTTCTTGAAATGCCTCATAATTTTTATGTAAGATTTAATACAGTGCTTCATTCCATGTATTTTCACTCTCTCAAGGTAGTTTTAACTAAAAGTTAGCTTTAAAATTTTACTTATTAGTGGCTATTTCTTAGGAGTATAATAGTAATTGTATTTTTTATCATGTAACACTAAGTGATATGAAAAGCAGAAAGTTTGACCTAGATTATTACTAATTGTTTTTCAACCAGTCAAAAGGTGACTGTTGACTGGGTAAACTGTTTCACATCTGTAATCCCAACACTTTGGGAGGTTAAGGTAGTAGTAGGATTGCCTGACCTGAGCGAGTCAAGGCTGCAGTGAGCCAAGATCACACCACTGCACTCCAGCTTACGTGACAAAGTGAGCCCTATATCAAAAAAATAAAATAAATAACTATATACAAATAGCCATTGTTGGTTAGTAGTACAGATTTATAAAACTTTTTGCTATTTCTCAAAACAAAATACATGAACTTAGCTCATTAGATAATATACTTACAGGGAAGATAACATAAAAGTCCAAACTAATTTCATATTATTACAGAAGCAAGCAATAACTTCTTGCAATACAGGGAGGATCTTGAGGTTAGTGTCCCTGAAAATAGAAACTTTAAGAGGAGTACCTACTGAATCTCCTTATTTTCTAGGCATTGAGAAGACACTAGATTGATTTCCCTGGAAGCCTGGAGCATCCACAAAAAATTACACTGAAAGTCAAGTATTTGAATTTGGGTAAATGGATATTGTCAGAGCAGAAGGGAACTAATTAACTATCCTAAATATATATGCATCTAGTACAGGAGAATCCAGATACAAAAAGAAAGCTGTTAATGACCTACAAAGAGACTTAGACTCCCATACAATAATAGTGGGAGACTTTAACACTCCACTGTCAATATTAGATCTATGAGACAGAAAATTAACAAGGATATCCAGGACTTGAATGCAGATCTGGACCAAGCAGACCTAATAGACATCTACAGAACTCTCCACCAAAAATCCACAGATTATACATTCTTCTCAGCACCACATCACACTTACTCTAAAATTGACCACATAATTGGAAGTAAATCACTCCTCAGCAAATGCAAAAGAAAGGAAATCATAACAGTCTCTCAGACCACACTGCAATCAAATTAGAACTCAGGATTAGGAAACTCACTCAAAACCATACAACTACATGGGAACTGAGCAACCTGCTCTTAAATGACTGCTGGATAAATAATGAAATGAAGGCAGAAATAAAGATGTTCTTCAAAACCAATGAAAATGAAGACACAACGTACCAGAATCTCTGGGACACATTTAAAGCAGTATCTAGAGGGAAATTTATAGCCCTAAATGCCCACCAGAGAAGTAAGAAAAATACAAAATTGACACTCTAATGTCACGATTAAAAAAACTAGAGGAGCAACATCAAACAAATTCAAAAGCTAACAGAAGACAAAATATAACTAAGATCAGAGCAGAATTAAAGGAGATAGAGACATAGAAAACCATCCAAAAAAATCAATGAACCTAGGTGCTGGTTTTTAGAAAAGATCAGCAAAATAGATAGACTGTTAGCCAGACTAATAATAAAGAAAAGAGAGAAGATGTGAATAGAGGCAATAAAAAATGATAAAGGGGATATTACCACTGATTCCACAGAAATACAAACTACCATCAGAGATTACTACAAACATCTCTAGGGAAATGAAACAGTAAATCTAGAAGAAATGGATAAATTCCTGGATCCTTCCACCCTCCCATGACTACACCAGGAAGAAGTTGAACCCCTGAATAGACAAATAACAAAGTCTCAAGTTGAGGCAGCAATTAGTAGCCTGCCAACCAAAAAAAGTGCCGGACCATATTGGTTCATAGCCGAATTCTACCAGAGGTACAAACAGGTGCTGGTACCATTCCTTCTAAAACTATTCCAAACAATACAAAAAGAGGAAATCCTCCCAAACTCATTTTATGAAACCAATATCATCCTGATACCGAAACTTGGCAGAGACACAATTAAAAAAGAAAATTTCAGGCCAATATCCATGTTGAACACTGATGCAAAAATCCTCAATAAAATACTGGCAAACTGAATCCAACGGCAAATCAAAAAACTTATCTATCACGATCAAGTAGGCCTCATCCCAGGGATGCAAGTCTGGTTCCACATTTGCAAATCTATAAACATAATCCGTCATATAAACAGAACCAAAGACAAAAACCACATGAGTATGATTATCTCAATAGATGCAGAGAAGACCTTTGACAAAATTCAACAGCTTTTATGCTAAAAACTTTCAGTAACCTAGATATCAATAGAACGTATCTCAAAATAATAAAAGCTATTTATGACAAACCCACAGCCAATAGCATACTGAATAGGCAAAAACTGGAAGCATTCCCTTTAAAAATATTAAATGTTTGCATGACTGAGACATAATGACTCTAACAAAGGTGTGAATTTCTAAAATTTTATGTCTGAGTAATTTTTTTCTCTAAGAATAAAATTAATTAATTTGTGTGTGTGTGTGTGTGTGTGTGTGTGTGTGTTTGCCTGCTTATTTATTTTCAATCTTGAGTGAGCTAGGGAACATTGTTTCAGATATCCCAAGCTGTCCACATTCTCATGACTTGAGGTTTCAGAAGATGCCTCCAATGTTATGCCAAATTATGGAAACCACAAATGCACTTGTTTTGTGATACATGGCCATCCTTTAAGCAATAATTTTGTAATTATATGTGTTGTCCCACTGGGTCATATGCTAATCACTATGGGCACTGGGATGTGTGAATACACCTGATAAATATCTCCTCTCACAACATAGATTGGGACATATGTAATTCTCCAAATGTCAGGCAAAAAAGGTTTTTTTTTTTTTTAACCACAAGAAAATTAAAGCTGATGCTAGTCAACAAAAGCATCAAATGTCTATCTTTATATACTCTTTGGCTATGAAGCCTACCATCTGCCATTTTCCTCGACATGTAATTTGAAAAGGAAATTGCTACATACAACCAGGAAAAGTAATTGAAAGGCAGTATTGCATTGACACTGACCCATCAGAAAGGACGCCATCTAGAAACAATATTTTGTCATAAGGCATATTGACTACATCTCACTAGACAAATACATCTCAATATCCTTCACTTGTTGAAAAACATACAAACAAACTGAGTCTTATCAGAGTGTGTCTTTCTGTTTTGGTTAATTTCAGCAACGAACAAATAACAGACAACTACAACTACCATCAAAATGATAGCTGCAATGCAGTATTAGGACAAAAAATAGGATATTAAAATAGAATTTCATATTTGGAAAAGTACAAGTTCAGTAGTTATATGAGATTTCATTTCAAATTATATACCATATCATAATGGACAAACACTGCAAGCACAGCTTGATGTTGTAGCAAATTGATTTCATTGATCAGACTATTTGACTGCTCAGAGTTTTTTTCCCAGAAACTCTCTTTCAATATTTCTTTCCAATTGGCATGTGTATTTCACATCTCCCATTTGTGCCTCCAGATCCATTTCACATTTGTCACTCTGCTTTCTGCTCTACTAAGTTCAAGGTTACTATGTTATCTCTTGCAGTGCCAATATACCTCTTTCAGGTTGAATTGTTATGTCTCAAAAATCTATGCTGTCAGTCCTAATCCCAAGGACCTATACATGTGATGTTAATTTTGAAATAGTTTCTTTGTCAATGTTATCAAGTTAAGATGAGATCATAATCAGACTAAGGTGGACTCTTAATCAAATTACTGTTGTGCTTATAAGAAGAAAGAAATTTGAAGATGCACAGGGAAACAGAGAAGAAACAGACAGAGGAAAATACCAAGTCAGAATGGAGACAGAGATAGGTGTAAAGTAGTTACAAGTCTATGAATATTATGGATTTTTTGAACCATTACAAGCCAGGAGAGATTCATGGATTGATTCTCCAGTAGAGTATCAACAAAGAACCACTTCTACCGATGTCTTGATTTTGACATTAAGCCTCCAGAACTGTGAGACAATAAATTCCCATTCTTTTATAACATCCAGGGGTGGTAAATTTTTATGGTGGGCCTGGGAAACTAATACAGCAAACAACCTTTGGAAATAGTCCCTGGATTACTTCCACTGAGAAAGAGGCAAGGTATCCGATTATCTTTCAGGAAGAGCCCAGAATCGAGGTCACATACTATCCTGAGACTATTGTCCATAGCCTATGACTTGCAGTCATTTACTAGGTGACTGTTTTCTGCAGAATAATATAAGTAATATAATCATAATAATTTATATCAAGGGTCGTAAGCCCCCAGGACATGGGTCCAGAACCATCTATGGCATGCTAGGAACCAAGTCGTACAGCAATAGGTACGCTACAAGAGGGCATTACCCTCTGAGCTCTGCCTTGTCAGATCAGCAATGGCGTTAGATTCTCATAAAAGCACAAACCCTATTGTTAATTGCACATGCAAGGTATCTAGCTTGTGCATACTCCTTATGAGAATCTAATGCCTAATGATATGGTCTATGGAAAAATTATCTTCTATGAAACCAGTCATTTATGCAAAAAATATTGAGAACTGCTGATTTAGATTATAAGTAACAAAAATAGAGGATATTATATACTTACTTTGAGCTTTCGTTGATCTTCAGATATTGGTCCACCAGTCATAGTAGTTGTAAATGAAGTCTTAGCTCAAGTGTTTCTAACAGTGGTTCCAATGTGAGTACGGAATCATTCTATAGTTGTTTATTCCATCTCAAAATAGGTAGCCAGGACAGATACACTTAGCAACTGGAAGAATCTGCACGCTAGTGCCTAACCTATGGAATGATATCACTGACAGGAGTCATAGCACACAGATAGGACTAGTTAAAAGCTTCTGGAAAGGTCTACACCCTACAAAGACGCTGAGGCATGGTAGTATTGCATCCTGGAGTGAAACGTAGAGATGACTGTTACTGTGAAAGACTTGAGAGATTCAGAGCTGATATTCACTGTCTTATCTCCATTTAAATCTTTTAATCGTTGCTAAATCCAGAGGAATGATAAAGAATTACCATGATACCATTCATAGGTGGTGATGCTAATCATGGCACCTGCTCTAGAAGTGTTGTCTTTATTGAAGGAATGAAAATCTCTGCATCTATTATGCAACTTATTTTATTTCTATAAGTTAGGAAATAATAACAATTTATGTTAGGCTAAGACCGTGCTTCGTGTCCTGCCACAAAGCTATGTCAATTTCCTTTCTCTGTGTCATAGCAAAGTTGAGCAGTGAGTTCATTATCTAAGATGTCTGAATTCCAAGGGTCAATGGGTGTCCTTTTTATGTAAGAGACTTCCTGCACCATCCACAATTTTGAAAAATGCAAAAGTCTTGGTTTGTCTCCTTGGATTTTGGAGGAAACATATATTACAATTGGCTATGCTGCTTAACCATTTATCAGGTAACCCCTAAGGCTGCCAGTGTTGAGTGGGTCTTGGAGCAAAAGACCTCTCTGCATCAGGTTCAAGCTGTGGTGCAAGCTGTCCTGCTTTGTGATCCATCCAATCAAATAGTGTTAGAAGTGTCAGTGGCACTGATAAATTCTGTATAGAGTCTTGGGTGAGCCCCATTTAGAGAATCACAGCATGGATTGTAGTGTTTTGGAAGAATGTCAAGTTTCTGCTTGAACATGAGCCCTGGTAAAAGCTAAGCTCCTGACTAGGGCACACCAAGTGACTATGAATCTCTAATCAGTCCTCACAAGCCTAGTGTATAACATAAATTAACCTGTAAAATTACATGTATGTAGTTGTACTCAAATTTAACATTGAATATACATATAGTTTGCATTCTACTTTAAACATGACTTTGAAAACATAGGTCCTGAGAGTACAAGTCAACTGTATAAGAAGGTGGCTCAGACCCCAATGTACTGTTATAACTGCTTTGCTAGCTTTCTCTCTCTCAATTCATACCTAGAGTCTCATGGGAAATTGCCTATGGCCTGTGCTTGTTTACAGTTGGATGTAATTTATTTTCCACATACAGCTGAACTTGCGTGGCTGCTGCTCTATGACATGACTTAGATTGCCCTGAATGACTTTAGTGACAGGAAATCCTTCCAATAAGCAGATACGTAGGTGAAAGTGTGGAAGTATAGATGACCGGAAATATGGATGCATACAGGTAGGCATCCTGGATAGTAACTATTAAGTTGGCCAGCTTGAGTAGAATTTGAAAAATAAAAATAAAAAAAAATAATGTAGCAGAGACATCTCTGAGATAATAAGTATGTTGGTGTTACTCTTTGAGTGGGCACATGCAGAGCTATTTATGGTCAATGTATATGCCTACCAAGAGGCAACTATGGTGAAAGATCATGAGCTCAAATACGTAGACTTCTCTACAGGATTTATCTGCACAATTTTGCTGAGTGTAAATCTTGTAAGCACTGCAGGCCAAGGCTATTACCCTGATATGGCATCATTACAATGGAGTGACCAACTTTATGTATAGTGGTAGCTTGATGACATCTTTTCTATTTTGAAATGAATAGTGTTGCCTTTCTCATAGGAATGGAAACATACTCTGGGTATACATTTTCCTTCCCACACTACAGCACCTCTGCCAGCATTGCTAGTTATGGAGTTGCAGCAAATCTTATCTGTTGCCATGTTGTCCTCAATGTTGTTTCTGCCCAGGACATACCTTTCACAGCTTAAGAAATGCATAACTTCCATTTCTGACCTATATAGAACCACAGAGACCAGATTTATCTTCCATCCTGAAATAAACATAAAACAGACAAAATACGCTGAGCGCAGTGGTTCATGCCTGTAATCCCAGCACTTAGGGAGGCCAGGGAAGATGGATCACCTGAGGTCACGAGTTGGAGATCAGCCTGGCCAACATGGTGAAACCCTGTCCCCACTAAAAATACAAAAAAGAGCCGGCTGTGATGGCAGGCACCTATAATCCCAGCTATTTGAGAGGCTGTTTAGGAGAATTGCTTGAACCCTTGAGGGGAAGGTTGCAGTGAGCCAAGATCGTATCATTACACTCCAGCCTGGGTGACAAGAGCGAGACTCCATCTAAAAGCAAAACAAAAGAAAACCAGACAAAATATATTTAAAAGTAGATTAGTGGGTGCCTGTTGAGTATTCAATAGGAACGTGCCTCAGGAAGGGATTACAATAAGGTTCAAGGAAATATTATGGCGATTGAATATTTTCCCTATCTTAATTGTGGTGATGATTTCATAGGTATGTACCTATATTAAACTTATCAAAATGTGCAGCCTAAAGAGGAATTTTATTGTACAGAGGTCATACATCAATGAAGCTATTTTTATAAAGAAATGCAACATGACCATTAAATTTACAATCTTAATATGTTTCCCATTAACCAACAGCAGTGATATGATAGAAAATATAGAATGTCATGTTGAAGGCTAAACTATGCTACCCAGTGGAAGATAAAATTCTACAAATGGAGCAATCCACATCACATGGTATATGTTTTAAACCAGTGGCCAATATGTAACACCCTATTTCCCAGAGACAGGAAGCATGGCTCTGAGGACCATGGAAAGGCCCCTTTCACTGACCTTAATAACACAGTAAACATGTTTTACCTCTTGTCACTGGGAAGGAATATAAGAACCAAATGACTAAAGCATGAATGCATCCACAAGGAAAGACACGGGTTCACATGAGAGGGAATTGAGACTGGCCTCTAGTAAAATCTATTACTGAGAAAGTAATTTATTTTAATCATGAGGAAAAAAATGTTTTCTGCTGTGTAGTGGGGACAAGGCGGACTATCTTTGGAATCCAGATCATTTAATGAGATACCTCTTAATCTCTCTTTTACTATGTTATGGCTCAATGAAAATACCATACCAACCAATTAATAGCAAGACCATAGAGGACTCAGATCCCACAAGAATAAAGTTCACGTGATGGCACACAGAACCCAGTTAAACTGTGTTACTAGCAGAAAACTTAAAGCAAGCATGGAGTAGATGTCTTTAGAATGCAGCTGTAATGTCCAAATTAGACTTCAAGTAAAGCTACAGAGGTGGATATTGTAGCAGTCACATTTTATGTTTAATAACTGCTTCTTTTCTAACCTTCCTTCTCATAACCCTTATATCATACATAAAATATCTCACATGAAATTTTTTGATGATGGCACAAGAGGACTTGACATTACCTGGTGATGATATAGCTAGTAATGGGACCTCACATGGTGTCTCTTGTGTGGAGATCACAAAATCCCCGCTTTATACTTGTGGTTTTCTACTCAAAACCTGAGGTTAATCCCTTTGACCTACTTATATAGAAGACTGTAGTATATCATAAATGTACATATAAATTAGCTTTTTAAATGTATTTTTAATTATGGGCAATGAATGTGTGTCACGAACGAGTTAGAATTGTAAGTTAAGCCAATTGAAACTAATCGTCATTTAAATGGTAGACTTTGGTTCAAATTTTCATTTGATTTTATTTGCTATTTATATAACAAAAACTGTGTGTATTTCTGGTATTTTTTTGTCCAAACATTGAATGAAAGTATCCTGTTGATTGAATCACTAACTATAACCAAAATAAATAATTCAATTCATGGGTGTGTTTTGTATCATTTTTGGTTAAATTTCTTTGAGCAGCTATTTTGGCATTGTGTAGAGCCAATCATAAATAAAACATATACAAAAGGTTTCCTGTATTCTTGGAAGAAATTCAACATGTCAAAATTGAGTTAAACATTTTAATAGTCACATATGTAAAACATTAAATTATTATACAACTACAGAGTTTAATAATTTTTATCAGTTATTGCTTTTATTAACCCCTTTTTTTCCATTTTGAGAGGCATTGAAGCTACTGTTTTTCTTTCCTTGTAAATCTTAACATGCATTCATCCCTTAAAGACTGTTCAGGTTGCTTAGCAAAGGAAGCTTTGTCCTGTCAGTCCTTTATCATAGAATAAGTGATCATGTCTATCTACATGTAAATAGTACAAAGACTCATCCTGCATGAGTGTATCAAAGCATCCCAATTCTGTTTCTAAATGATAAGCGTCCTTGTACAGAGAAAGGTATCTAAACCTTCTTAGACATTCTGCATAAATAAGAAATGTCATTTAATTGGAACTAGCTGCATGAAAATGGGGCTTCCGTTTGGAGAGACTAAGGTGTGATTTATCATTTTGGTAAGAGTCAGACTCTTGCCAATCCTGATCCACCATGTCAACTACCTCTAGTATATTCAGAAATTATTTCTTCAAAATCAAATAAGCCCATCCATGTTGATACATTTAAGTGAATCCTTGAAGCATTTTGAAAATTTGAGCAAAATTACAAATATTTTAAATGTGTTTTGGATCTTTATTTTCTACAATGCTTATGGACTATTTTTCAGCAATCAGCAGCTTCATGTTTGGTAATACAATTCTATTCAAGATTTTTAACGTTTCTATTGGAGAAATTCATTGAAACTCCAGTGTTTTTATCTTGATTTAAAATGCGACCTTGTTCCTGAGAGAAAATACAAACGAATTCCAAAACCATAGCCTTCTTGCATTTGACATTTCCAAAAAGCTTCTCAAAAACCCCAGCTGTCAGGAATTGAGATTTGGACCTGCTTTAAGTCACTAAGTTCAACAAATACACCTGAAGGGGATTATAAACGGCCACCACATCTCTTGTTATCACTTTGATGAACACTTTACTATCTCTGAAACCGTGTAAGTACTTAGGTTGGCAAGTGTTGCCCTGAATTGGATTTGACATATTAGATTATTTAAAAAAAATTCTTAGCCGGCTTAAGGAATATCATATTGACAAGAAACACAGAAAAGCCTTTAGGAATAAGGTAAATGGAAAAATATTTTTCAAATTACCTTTGTTTATCTTGCCCCATTAAAAGAAAATTAGCTAGACCACAAAAAGAGAATTAGCTGTAAAAGATAATTAGCTACAATACGACAATCCTTTGTAAAATTTAACATAACTGTAACAGAGGATGTAAGATGAAATATAATATAAATTAAACACTTGTTTTCCCACAAATCTTGGTAACACCATCATATGGAGTGTTCATATTCCAAGTAATTTTAATCTCACACATATGTTATGTATGCATATTTATTAAGAAATCTGAATAGTTTTAGTAAGTTTTAGAAACTATAGTATAAAATTTCTTGTCATATTTCCTAAGAAGCAAATGAAAGTGAAATTCATTCATACTATCTTAATGAAAAATTGATGCTTTCACTTATGTCAGCTTAATTGTAAAGATTTAGGATTTTTAGCCAAGTTATAAAACCAATGTAGCAGGAAGGTTCTTAACTGTTGGAGCTAATGGTGAAGTCAATTTCAGTTCAGTGTTTATTGAAGACAGAGTAATTATATTAGAATCATTTATATGAGGATGTTCTTTTCTAGTTGTTTCAAAATTAGATAATGAAAAAGATAATCAGTCTTCCATGATGTTCTAAAAGTTTCAGAGAAAAAAATGAATAAAACATGAACTGCATCTAGCAATGGATTAAAAAGATTAAGATAACATTGATCACAATTTATATATCACAGTATAAAGAGGGTCTGCTTCCATGTCCATTTTTTTCTCGAACTCTATTTTGTTTACAAAGACTTTGTTAGAAGTCTTCCTTAACTATAGCTACCATTTTCAAAATTTTTTAAATTAATGTTTGCATTAATAAAGTCATTTTATATACAAATTAAAATGAACAAATTTATGACTAGATATTCTATTTAATGCTTGACATCCATCAATCTAATTTTTTTAAAAATTCAATCCAAAGGCATAAAAAATCACATTAAATAAAAGATTTTTTGAAGCTCATTTAAAAACCAATGGTGAAATCAGGAGAACAATGTATATTTTCTCACACTTATTGCTTTATCTGTAGGCCAGAGAGAATTGGAGAAAGCCAGAACTGCCCTAGGAACTTCATGAGCAGGTAAAATTTGGCAGTAGTAATTATTAACAATCTTCCTTCTTTAATGAAACAAAATAAAACAAATTTATATTCTTTATGATGATGGTTGTTTAGGTGTGCTCATTAATGATAACTTTGTTCCTTATACCCACTGCACGTTGGAGTACAAAACACTAGTGTAGATGGAATATGGGCTAGCAGTGATGTGTAAAATATCAGTGGGCAAGGGTTTGTTCAGATACATCCTAATTTAAGCCATGTGACAAACGCTTTGCATAAATGCTAGCAACATATTCAGATAATTCTTTGGGAACTAAACATGTATCTCTGACACAGCAAATAAATATTTTCTTTTTCTATATAGTACCAAGGAATAATGAATTGCAATATGTGTGAAAAAATCAATTTTGAAATACAAAAAATAAATAAGGTTACAGAGTCAGTTGTTCAAGATGAAATAGTAAAGTTAAAAAAAACTTTAATAAAAATTTCTCTATTTTTTTGCCAATCATCATCACCACATTTGGTGTTCATTATTATATAATGTCTAGTAGCCTTTCTTGAAAAAAAGTAATAAACATAAACAATTTTCAGTAACTATTTTGAATGAACATAAAAGCAGACATATGCAATAGTAATATTTAAGCATCTTTTAAACAAGGGAGTTAACAGTGAATTTAATCTTACCACATATAGAAAGAGAGAACAAAACTATAGTTGCTTTCTAAATATACAATGATCATATCTGTGTATCATAATGAGAAAATATTTTACCATCAAACTATTAAGAATACCCTAATAAACCAACAAAATTAAAAATTTAAATGAAATTCAATATAAGTGACTTCTTCATCTTCATGGTAATCATGAAATGACCAGTTCTCAAAAATGACATGTAATAAAAACATCATGTTAATTTTAAAGATTTAAGTAATTATTTTCTCATTCATATAGTCTCAATTATATAATGCCATTTATATTTTATGTATCATTTATTTTGCATACAAAAATATATAATGACAGTACCACAAAGCAGGTCAGGCTTATTTTCAGGCAGCCTATGTAAGATGAAGGATGTAAAGATGAATCAAATCTGAATTTACATAAATTCAGATTTGATTTAGATGGTAGCACACACAATTCTAATTTTCCTGCTGTTTCTGAAGTTTTCTAGAACATTTTAAGCAGACTCATGTTTTCTATTCAAGAAAATGGATTTAATTATCTAGTCCTTTAATTCTACCCAGTGACAAACATTACTTTTCAAATTTTGTATTAGCAATAAACCACAATAAGATTATTGATTAGAAATCCATTTATAATAAAACCATTCATTTATTGACTGGAAATTATGTACCTTGCATTATACTAGCTATTTTGGAAAATAATCATAGTTTAGAGTTAAGAAACTAAAGCTTAGAGAGAGTTAATCACTTATTTATGACAACATAGCTTACAAGTGGAGAAATCTGACTTGAAACCGTGTTTCTAATTGAACTTTTCCCCCATCATGCCTTTCCCTATGTAAATTTTGTTAAAACAAAGAAAAGTTATGTGAAATCCTATTTCATTCTATAACATTGTTAAAAGTTCATGTAAGTTATCTTTCTTTAGCATAATTGTGCCATAAATATAAGAGTTATTTGAGTCATGTTTGGATACAACAAATTAAGAACTACTTCTATTTGCCTAATGCTCTACTACAATTACTAGTGTTGTATTTACACAATTAGTAGTATGTAAACACACAATTAGGATTGTGTACAAAATGGCTTCAGGATTACTTCCACTGACTGAATCAGAATGTCATTACTCTTATGCATATATCTGTTATTCAATATTTGATATCTAACTGATTAATAGACTATAACTTGAGAATTATAGCATGTTGCACACACAGCTATATTATGGTCACCTTTTAACAGATCTTCATTTTCATTCCTATTTTGAAAATCATATATCTTTTACCATTTATTATTTTAGATGTTTTTATTCAAAAAGTAAGATTCAATTCAGAATATTATTTAACTTTAAATGGACTGTGTGAAAAATAATTTTAGTAACCCCTCTAAGTCTCAATAAATCAAGTAGTAGAGGTTTTAGGATGGCTAACACTCCATTACTTTCTACAGTTCAAATAATCCCCCTGTCAAGTTTATAAAAGCCCTGATGTGTTCCTTCTTTAATCATAATCCTTCTCATCAAACAGAGTAGTTTGCTGCTGCTTAGCTTTCTTGCTCATCTGCTGGGATAAGCATCATTACTGCTAAGAGCTTCATAAGTCATTCTTCATTTTTCTTAATAACAATGCAGGTTCAGAATTGCAACAATTGTCATTCATTGGGTATCCTCCAGCAATGTAATGAACAAAAGGTGGCTGCTGTCACTTAGCCACTCCATCAGGAATTGTGTTTATTCTATCCGACAACTACAAAGACTTCTAATTTCTGAGAACAATTTCCTTCTGGTTCATTCTAATCACTAAGGACTCTGCTTCACTTTTAAAGGGAAAGAAAAACCATGTTTTGAAGAATTTCAAGCCTTCCTCTGAAAATCAAGCCTCATGTTTTGTCGTAGTTTTGTTACAGTATAAAAATACTCTTTTTCTACACTGCTTGAATATGTGGATTTCTAAAAATAATACAACATTTTACCTTATAGACTCTGTTTATTACATGCCCTCCATAGTATCTTACTGGATAGATCTTACATACTTATTCTGCTAAAATCCACAATCCTTTAGCATGTTGGTTTATAAAATAACTTCAATAATACTAATATCACTGAAATTTTGATATTTAATTATCAAATTTTAGTGACTTTCACATACAAGTTTAGAAATAGCTCTAGAAGTAATGTTAACTAAGAAACATTTAAAATCCATATTTCTTGTTTTTATCTATTCCCTATACGTATCCACATCCACATTTTAAAAAGAAAACTTTATTTTCCTAACCTACTTGATGAGTTTAATGCAATTTGGGTTTGAAAAATATTGGTATAACACATGAGAATATATTTAAGGCACACATGTAAACAGTGTTAGTTCACTCCAGTGCCATTGTTACAATGCAAGAAATGTTATAGACTGCTCACATTTATAAGAATAAAAAAAGAAAGCACAAATAACAGATTCAGGCAAGGAGTGGCACAGAATGTAAACAATATTTATTACTTGTCTATTGAAAGACATACTTGACAATATTTTTGTTATAGATAATAACATCCAAACATATTGTGGTATGACCTTTGTGGGATCCTGGAGCAACATTAAACATGAGAGGAAAATAAATATACTCTCAGATAAATAAAGGCTGAGATAATTTATACTTAAAATTTCCATTTTCATTCAGCCTTTTTGTGTTTGATACTTAAAGTATGCATTTTAGGTAACATATTATTCAGTGTTGCTTTCATCCTGAATACTGAATTATTCTTCTTATATGAAGCATATAAAATAGTCAAATGTACAGAAGTTACTTCTTTCCTGACCTAATTTGCATTAATTAAGTACTTTTTAGCATTCAGTTTGATTTCTTCTGTTGGCATCATAGCTCAGCTGCCTCTTATTATTTTGTCCATAGGTGTTCTAGGGTTTTCAGTATGCATTCTTACCTTATCAAAGACTATTTGGAGTTAATGTTGTTATCAATTCACATTTTCAAATTCACTTTATTCTTGACACTTTTCACATACTGCTTCAAACTTGCCAACTTACTTCACACCTCATATTTTCCATATTTCATATCACATCACATCACATCACCTTGTCTACTTCCTACATTAAAAACTTATAACTAAAAACAATACAATTCCATTTCTCATTGCCCATCCCTCTGCTTTTGTGAGATGTCTTTTCCTTCCTTTTCTATTATACATGTATATAAAAACATATATACATATATGTGTATATGTATATATTGTCTGTTATCTATTGTTAAATAGATAATTAGACAGATGATAGATAGATAGATAGATAAATAGATAGATAGATAGATATTGCCTATTATATATATGTAATAGGCACTTTATGGCCAAACAGCTGAGAATAAAAGAAGAAAACATTGAAAGCAACTGCAGGAAAAATATAAGAGAAAAATAATTAAAAAATTACTTCCAAATGGAAGCAATATAGACCAGAAGACAATGGAATAACATTGTTAAAGTGCTGAAAGACAGAAAAAAAGTCAGCACATAATCTTTTATATTTTATATATATATATAAGATGTATATATATATATATATATACTCTAATGTATAATATTATTATTACTTTACACAGATAGTTGTATTTTGAGAAAATTAATAAAATTTTATTTTATTTTTCATTTTTTTTTTGAGACAGAGTTTTGCTCTTGTCATCCAGGCTGGAGTACAACGGCGCAATTTTGGCTCACTGCAACCTCCACCTCCTGAGTTCAAGCAGTTCTCCTGCCTTAGCCTCCTGATTAGCTGGTCCTCACCACCATGCACAGCTAATTTTTATATTTTTAGGAGAGACAGGATTTCACTATGTTGGCCAGGGTTGTCTTGAACTCCTAACCTCAGGTGATCCACCCACCTCGACCTCCCAAAATGCTGGGATAACAGGCGTGAGCCACCGTGCCAGGCCCAATAAATTTCTAAATAAACGTGTTTCATCTTTATTGATATTTCTTCATTCTGAGGGATATCATTTAGCATTTCCTGGAATGTATATTGGATGATGATAAAATTCCCTCAGGTTTTTCCTTGCTGATAATAGTTTTTCTTAACTGATAATATTCTTATCTGATAAAATAAAATATTATCAGATAAGAAAAACCTGAGGGAATTTTGTCATCTTTTATTATCTTTTAACATAGTTTAAAGATTATATGTTGACATTTTGTTTTTATCTTTCAGCCCCTTAAGGACGTTATTCCATTGTCTTCTGGTCCAGGTTGCTTCTGATTGGAAGTAATTTTCCAGGTCTTTTTCTCCTGTGCTTTTTCCTCCAATTGCTTTAAATGTTGCTATCTTGTCTTTCATTTTCATCAGTTTGGTCATGAAGTGCCTAAACGTGATTTTATTCTTTTTTTATGCTTGGATTTATTTAGCTCTTTGTATATTTGTATTACCATTTTGAATCAAATTTCAAAAAAAATGTTTCTATTATAATTTCCTAAAATATTTTTCCATTCCATTATCTCACTTTCTTCCTCACTTAGAATTCCAATTACCTATATAGTTAAATGCTTAATATAGTCACACAAACCTGAACATATGTTCATTTTTATTCATTTTTAAACAATATTTTTGTGATTGAAATATTTTTATTAATCTTTCTTTGGGTTCAATGATTCTCCAATTCTCTTTCTAATTCTGTCATCTCCAGTTTAATCTTAAAGCCATTCAGTTAATTATTCATTTAAATGAATATAACATTCAGATTTGAATTTCCACTTGTTTCCCTTTTACACAGTTTTAAATTCCTGGATGAATTATGTACATTTTATTTATTTAAATTATTAATTTATTATTGTTTACCTTACTTTTAATTTTTAAACACATTTTTAGTTATTTGTACTAATTTATATCACCTTGAAATTTGTCTCTTCTAACAGTAATATCTGGCTATCTACTAGGAGCTCTGTTTCTTGAACCTGGGTCACATTTTCTTGTTTATTTTTCAAGTTTAGTAATTATTTTATAGTATACTTTTGTTTTAGAATAGTTTATAGCTATATAATAAATATAATAAATATATATCTCTATATGTAACTGTGATATATAAATACAGTTTTCTATATTAACTCCCCAAGTATATTTAATTGCCAATGTTTTATATTAGTATGGTAAATTTGTCATAATTAATGAACTAACTTTGATTCACTATTATTTCCTAAAGTCACAGATTCTGTTAATTTTTATCTAACGCCCCCTTCCTCTTCCAGGATCCCATCTATGACACTACTTTCTGTTTAGTCATTATGCTTCCTTAGGCTCCTCTTGGCTCAAACCCAATTTCCAAAGGCCTCTGGATCCCAGCCAAAGACTCAGCTGCACCTGCAGTTACCTGCATGAATTTGGAGAATGCTTCATTTCTGTTTTCTGCCCCCAAACAACTTGAGGTCCCTGGTTCTGTCAGAAAGTGACACTGTCCATATACCACAGGCCAAGAGCCTTGCAAAGGAACTGTGTAAATAAAGTATGAGGCCAAAACTTTCGGGTTTTCATTTTCTCTGTAGTCAATATCAATTTCTCAAAGTAGTCTGTTCATATCTGAAAACATGCCTTTTCAGTCAAAGTCATGAGAAAATAATCAGTTTCTTCAACTGTGTCTTTATAAAACAAATTCAGATTCTTATTGAACTTATGCAAACAACTACATTGTCATGAATTATGAATATTAACAAATAATTTCTGTGTTCTGGAGAAATCAGGCAGACAGAGATAAATATGCCTTAAATTCTGTTTACAAGAGTGTACTCTACTTAGTTGTTAAAGGGTACAAATAGCTCAAAACAAAAAGTTCTCCAGATTCCGAAAAACAAGACAACAAAAATTAGCAATGTTTTAAACAAACAAAAACCAAAAGTATATTACAGTCCTCCATTAGCTCAGTCCATTCAGTCAACTCTTGCTCTGCTTCATATTGGGTTAGCAATTTTTATGAACACATTAGTATTTTACTTAGAGTCATGGAAACTGTTTTCTATTCCAATGGCACAATCTCCAAAGTTATAAGAAATGTTCATGTAAGAGTGTTTTTCTATCAACTTCCCCAGAGAATGAAGCCCTGGATTTTAACTGATTATAAGCCACTTTTTGAAAAGAATCAAAGCAAGACAATTGTGAATGACAAAAGTCTCAGGATGACATAATGGACAAGAAAATTGGTTGTTATTGTGGCATATTGTCATTTAACATAAATAAATATAATTCTTACTGACAACAAATCTTAAGACATCAGAACTTTAGAAATCACATGCAATCCTGGAACACAAATTAACAACGTATCTGCATAAGTATAACCCAAGGAAAGTTAAACACAACCTCACCTTTGAGGTTAGTTTGACCATACTGTAAAAATTTTATACAATTTTTGCAGTTTTTTAAATTAAAAATCAGATTAATGCTCCAAAAGAACCCTGTTATTCCATCACAGGGGCCCAGATGCTGGCCTTGCATCAGTGTGCTACTGACATTAATGTTTATAGAAATCATTTAGGCTAATTATATACTTCAGAATTAGCCCTTAAAATCTCACATGTTCACCTGTTCCATGATAATCATTGGGCCTAGATGGACTTACTAGTTTTAATTTCTAGCCACATGTCTCACAAAAGCAGTTTATTTTTATTTTCACCTTCTCCCAGGTCTAAAGACAAGGCTTTGACTCATGTCAGTATTCAAAACTTAGCAGGAGTCAGTGCTATTTTCAGGCCCATAGTCAAATCCCTGTAACTAAAGAGCACAAGGATTAGGTCATAGGATATTTATATGGCAAAAAATCCCATCATTCTCTCTAGCATGTCACAAATTAAAACCCTGTGACTTGATGTCTACTCATCACTTCAAACAATTTAGTTTGTTTAGTTTACTCCTTGCATGTCTAATTGCTAGCATTCTAGTGATAGAACTATGACTGAAAGGATACAAAATGTGATAAGTACTATACCAAATTTATTAAAGTAAAACAACTAACTTATCTTTGAAACAACAAAAATGGTAAATGCAAATACCAGTTCTAGAAATTGTCTAAGGATAAGTAACCTTTCATTCAAAATACTATACTACAAAACAAGAACAAAGTAAGAACAAACTCACGATAATTTCTTTTCAGCTGTTTTAAGTATGATCACACATTTTTGAGATTACTTTTTAGATACAATGCTAACAACTTTTTAGGTAACTTTAACCATTAGAATCTTCAAGCCACTGCAATACTTGTACATATTTTGTTTTCAAATACACATGTGAAAACTCAATAGTGATAAAACAACTACAAAGATTCACTTTTTTATTACTACTTAATCCAAGTAAATGCCACTTAATTTTAATAATGGTAAACACAGCTATCGTAGTTGGAGAGAAAATCCAGTCATTATAATTTTCTTAAGAACAAGGTTAATATTTCCTATTGTTAATAATTTGTACCTATATCACAGTTTTTCCTCGGTACCTAAGGAAAACATCTGAAACCAATTCATATTTTTATTGACCTTGGAAATGAACACTATATTCAAACGTTTCTATGTTCACTTACTTTTCAAGTTAGAAAACAAATAAGGTACTACTTCTGTTAAGAAGTTACAAAAATCAGTGTTTTATTTTTTGTTCAGAAATCTCAAAGCTCATATAGCTCTCCAGATCATTAGGGGTAAGCAAAACCAATCCAATTTTAAATGGCCAGTATGGTTATTAATTTTTGAAGATTTGACAGAGATAGCTTATGAATTTTAAATAAATAGAGCAAATGATAAATTATTGGAAATGCATAGGAAACAAAATCACCATTCATAGAACCAAATATAAGCCTTCCATTAGAAAGTAAAAAAAGAATGAATAGTTTTATATATGTATATATATAACTAAAACCCAAGAGAGAACAAACAAAAAAATAAATAAAAATCAGAAGCACAAATAAGTAAACAGGAATCCAACCTCAAATATTTCTCCTACCCATTATTTACCTTAGAGGCTACTGTGTTACCCACAATCTTAATAAAGCTCATGATAGATATTTTGCTCTTTGTTTATAAATCAATGTCTTTAAGTTCAGCAATACTGCTATACATTTTTTGCAAATAAGATGTTCACCTCAGGCATCTGACCAATAAGTACTTTAGTGCTAATATTGTCCATGCAGAATAGCAAATATAGTATGAAACAAAGCTTTGGAAGCATTTATGTGAAATTTTGCTCCATGTTAAATCTGGCTTTATCCTTCACTATATTAAAAAAGAATTGCAAAACTGCCAGCATATTTTTTACAATATTTCCTGTTTTATCTTACTTTATGATTGGTGTTAATTAGATAGGTATCTACAACTTTCAATCAGGTTTTAAAGAATACTATCTAAAGTTTTTCAACTTTTTATTTTCTCTATATGTGCATAACAATAGACACATAGAGTAATAGAAAAACAAAAATTGCATATGACTTAGCACAGACCATCTATAACATGCTTGGGCTTTCTGTTTTGTCCTAAATTTTCTCTTTATTTTAAATAACCAGTCATCTAACTTCAGGACAAACATTTGTGATACCAGGTTCTTTCTCATACAAAATTACGCTTTTTTTCTTTATAATCTTATTTACCAATAACACAATTTCATGTCATAACTTTCTCTGCCTTTCTCCTCTACTGACTGCTTCCTTTCTACCTAATTTTATAAATAACCTTTTCAAGACCATAATTTTAATTAATCTGTAGATAACTAGTGAATTGGAAAAAAAATTCTTTTTTTCAATAAGAATACATATGTTTGGCACATTATATATAAGGAATTGTATATTAACTACAACTTATTCTTAATAACATTACATTTTGGTAAAACTTAAGAAGCAAGAAATCCTGGTCTATCAAATATTAGCATTTTATAGATGAGAAATTCCACAATTTTTGGAATGATTCAGACATCCAAGGAGCATCGAAAGTAATTTTAAGATTTTAAATTGTATATATTCCATTAATATTTTATTCTTTTTTAGCAGTTTATTTACACTACTTATGGTAACTGAGATATTAGACTAAACTAGTAATCATTTCCTTGTTAATTATTTTATAACCTGTGAATATCAGGCACCACTTACTAAAGTGAACTTTACATTTAACTACATGGGTGTTTCTACCAGTAACTCAAAAGATTCAACAATTTTCATTAAGCCAACAATGTTAAATTAGTTTTGCTTATCAAGCAAAAGTTACACAGTGATTGTTTTGTTTCAGCTGGGTTTATAGTTTTATAATATTCTGTGCTAAATTCTGATAATTCAATATATCTAGCAGAGACGAATATGTAGACAAACCCAGACAAAAATGAATGCTGACAATTCTGAAGACATTTCTATATTTACCTTACCAATATTTTTAAAGACAGTATGTTTAGTAAAGATTGATTTAAGCCATTTAAACTTGAAAATTGCTTAGACTGATTTACTTTATGTATGAGTACTGTTTCATTTGTGGGTCAATTTGGTAGATATAACATATAACATAATAAATCAATATACACATACACACATCTAAACGTGTATATGCACACACAAAGATCCAATGTCTTTTACCTCTGAACTCTAGCCACGAGATAGCAATACAAACTCAACGGTTTGCAAACATGTTCACATGGCTAAACTTATTTGTCCCAAGAGGTAATCCAATGAGGCTGTGAACCAAAATTTTGGGTAAATCTGTTTATATGGCAGATTGATTTTTAAAGCCAAATCTCCTCAGACTTTAAAGAATACTGCAGCCAAACACACCACAGAAAAAAGTCATGTACTAACCAGGCCCAACCCTGCTTAGAACAGCAGCTTTGATTACATATAATTCCAGAATTATCTGCTTATTTGGTGCTGCCTTGATTTTTGGTAGTCTGTCTCAGTGAGAGTGGTTTATGTTTCCATTGTGTGCATACAGGTCTGTGTAAGGTCCACATGACTTTGCTGGAAAAGGCAGAAGCTATGGATGGAGTCTAGACATAGAGACAGAGATTGTCAGACATATGTGTTTGAGGCCTCTCACCCTGCAGTTTTGCAACTAAAACCAGAAATTGGAAAAGAAATGTGTTGTACAGATCAGCAGCCAGAGGTCCACTTTCCTGTGCTGACATACTGTGTTGTAGGGCTCCAAATAGCTAAAGAATTCTAGATTCAAGCCTAACTTTCAAGTTATTTTTAAGGTATGTTTGTTGACATAAGAAATAAATAACTTTTATTTATCAAATTATTAACTTGATTTGTGATGTGAAAGGTGTAGACAAGGTCTTTGAAGGTCCAGCTATATTCTTCCCAGGCCATGTTAGAGGCAGGCCTGTTTAGGTTAAAGTGGCTAATTATATCTACCATCATTAAACAAACAAATAAGCAAATATAATGAAGATATTATTTTAATTCCTCAGGCATGTGTGACTTTGTTACTTTAATAAATGTATTATACTATTAACATAAGAAACATAGAAACAGAAAATGGGCTCTTAGAAATAGTTCATTAAAATATTTTACAATAAAAATATTATAGAAGTATGCTGAATAGGTCAGCCTTATATATGAAAATACAGATTTAGATATCTTGCTAACCCACTGAATTCTTGTAATTAAACTAGCCTGACTTCTCTACTTGAAAAAACAAAGTCCCACAAGTAGACTTTTGCTGTCACAATAATTACCTGAATTATGAAGGATATATTCAGTGCTGATTGACTTAATATCTAGACAAGCCCCAATGATGCTTGCTCCTCCTTGCAACACTTAGAAAAATAAATACCTTCTTCCACTCTTTTAAATGTCCTTTCTTATTTGAGATAATAAAATATTTTAAGATTATTTCAATATTTGTCCACATATTTAATATTAGACATTTTAATAAATACTTTTTGTTAATTGTTATATCTGAATTTTTTTAAATAGTGATATTTAAGTTCAATGACAAAATTACTTATACCAACGATTCTTAAATTTCTCTTATACATTACTATTTTTACTATTCTATTGATACTTTAATCTCATTTATTAGACTGAAACGTATGACAGCATATTTCAAAAACTCAATAAACTCCATTATCAGATCAAAACATTTCTTAGAAATATAAATTGAGTACACAAAAGGTACATGATTATTCTTTATAGGTATAAATATATATGTATTGCATGTATGTTTGTATAAATGCACATATTATGTGTATACATATAATTATGTACACATGCAGTTAAGGAGCAATACATTTTATGCTATAAAGAAATAAATGGGAAGTGGAAATACATTCTATATCATTGGAACTGGTAAAGCAAAATGCATTCTAAATATTTATAGTAGATACTTATTTAACATAAATAAAATTATCTGTGAGCAAAAACAAATTCAGATTCATTGCCTCACTTAAAAATCACTAGCTAATAGTTAAATCAACTGAACTATTCTCTGAGCACTGAAGAATTGAAATTAATCTACTATTTCATATCATCCACCCTTCCATAAAGATGATCATAAATCCAATATTGAGAATGTCATTTTTTGAGAGATGTTCTTGAATATTCTTTCATGGAACCTAGATAGTATATGTTAAAGTTAGTCAATGAGTCACATGAAAGAAAGGAAATGTGAGAAAGTGGGATTTCCTTTTTCATGTAGGAGGCACAATTTGAGTACTCTTTAGTATAAAATTAGTATTTAGTGTAAGATTAGTATTATATTTATGTTTAGTATAAGTTTTTTTAAGAAGTCCTCAATGATATAATGTTTTCAATGATATGATGCATTTTATGTAATTAATTCTCATTTTCAACTAGTTTTGGTTGTTAAATTTAAGTAAAAAAAGTTGAATAAATCTAGAGAAGCTTTATGGTAAAAATATAAATAATGTTTTTTACACTTTATCACAAATGAAATGAAATAAAATGCCTATTGTGTTCTGCTCTTGAGTAAAGTTGGAAGCTATTATTTTTGCTATTATTCTCAAAACAAAATCTGACTTTTGTTTAGGTAACTTATTGATTATATTGAAAGTTCCTCGTTTTCTTTTTTTCCTAAAAAAGATTACAACAAAATCCCAAGAACATAATAACTTCCCTGCACTTATGCAAGTTTATTATTCTTGCATAATATAAAATGGTTTCCTTCTGCTTTTAATGATTTTTGTATAGATTATAATTCTGAATGTTTACTGACATTTATATTTTATTTTATATAACACTTTATTGTTAAAATTATATATACCACATAAAGTTTATCTGAAAGAAGTTGATTTAATATTATCCAAAAAAGACATTGTTCTTTTCAATAGCTCTTAAATTAGTAATTTATATTACTTCCAGCACATTTCATCCTAACGCCACCTGGGAAGTAAAATTTTCTGGAGGGTTGGCTTTCATTTCATTCTAAATGTCTAATTGATGAAATTAAGCATGTAAACATTTAAAAAGCTGAATTGAGGGTTCATGAATAGAATAATTATTCTTTTACTGTGTCCCTTTAGATTTGTTGCAAGAGGAAGCATAAAGACTAAAATAAACATTTATAACTGCTGAGTTTTTGGCTTAAAATACAACCACATTGCAGGAATGATATATAGACATCTAAACTTAGACTTGGAAGAAACCTAAAAAGTTCATCTAGTTATGCAAATCAAAGTATTTTATTTTACTTCCAAAAAAACTGACATTTATAATGGTTAAGTTTCCTGCCCAAGTTGACAAAGATAGATAATGACAATTTTCCCCAGTGCATTTTGATTGTAAGCCAACAAAATTTCTCATAAAATATATCCATTAAACTTTATACGGGTATCAGTTTTATACCACAGGACAAATATGTTGATTTACATGGCAAAGACTATTTGAAAAATTGTGATGAATTCTTGGTTTTAGAATTCTTTATTTGAAATAGAGAAATCAAATACTTTAAGACAAACAAAACATGTTATGTTTCAAAAGTATGTGAGTAAATGATAAAAATAAAAACAGATGTATTTCTTTAAAATATGTAAATACAAGTGATTCAACAACTTTTAGATCATTAAGAATAAGATCAATTTCAGATGCATTTTTCTATGTGTGAAATTTAAGACAATGATATCCCAATGTAATGATCAATAGGGGTAGAACTTTATTAAATTGAAGATACTATGAAACACTGGAGTGAAAATATCTGCTTAGAAATTTGGGCAACAGTTATATTAAAAGAGTGACAATGTTTTAATATTGAGAGGTTTTCCAATGAAGTGGAAGAAGATAACAACAGTAGAAGACTTGATTAATTTCAATTGTTCCTGAACTTTGAAGTATGTTCTAAGGTAGATAAATGAATGTATTCTGTTGATAATGAAGAGACAAATCTCTTTAGGAATTGCAAAGATCAAAGCCACTGAGAAAAATTTGAGAGATGAAAGTTTGCTAAAATAAGACAATGACATAGTCTTGTTTTTAAAGATTGAAAGTAAATCACAAAGTAAAGGCTGAAGTTGTTGGGAGAATATTTCTTTTAAAAAGTAGGGCTATCAGTGTTAAAAGTGCAAATATTCTTTTATAATAAATATCTGAATTAATTTTCCCAACTTTCATTTTACTTCCTCTTGTATATGGGAAAATATATGACTAAAATGACATTTGAGCTACAATCATTAATTTCTCTTATTCATTTGAGCTACAATCATTGATGTCAAGTAAATTCTAACAATTCAGTGCACTTGTGAATTTGAATGATAAAAGGAGGTAGATGCCTGGTAGCATAACATGTGTACCATGGTTATAAACATGTAATGATAAATATATCCCTAGATATACCTGTGGCTATGTTTCATGGTAATTAGGTCTTCAGGAAAATGAATTAACCCTATTTTTGGAGAAATATCATTAATAATCCTTGAGATAATTCTAATCCCTATAGCTACAATATGCTACTATGGTACAGTAAGTTGGGTAGTACGGTTTTTTTGTTTTGTTTTGTTTTGTTTTGTTTGTTTGTTTTTTGCATTAGTCTATTTCACAGAGAAACCAGTGAATAGATATTCTGTATTTGTGGTTATTTCCCAAGATCTTCAATCCATAGTCAGAATAGTCATAAGATTTTATCTGGCAGATTCTATATTGGCCCTTTGCCCCATCAGTTCATTGACATGGGAGCATAGACTTTTATAGTAGGAAAGACCTAATAGAATCTTAATAAAGAAGCAAACATGAAAAAATATCCAGGTACAAAGTTTGTTTCCATTATCTATGCTGGATAAAAAAAAATTATCAGCAAGAATTAGTGACTTAAAACAACAGTTTTATTATAGCTCATATTTCATGAGTCAAGAATCAAGACTAGGGATTTACAGGGGATTCCTCTCCTCAATGTAGCATTTTTCTGTGGCTCATCAAGATATTCATCTGATAGGTTGTCTAAATTAGAGAGTCTTAGATGTCTTTACTCCTATACTCGTATGAGCATGGATGGCTATAAGTCTAGGCTCCTCTGTACCTCTCTTCCATTTCCTGTAATCCTGTAACCTCTCCACACGTCTCTAAAAAAGGTATTTGCATTTCTTAAAAGAGGACTCAGGGTTCCTGGAGACCCTATTAGAACCTACTAGTTGTTTTATAGAATATGCTAAGAACTGGCATTGTGTTACTTCAACCACATTGGACAAGTCAAAGGATCTATCTGTCATATATCTATGAGACAAATGTCAAGAAGTGTAGCCACTTTTAATCTGTTACATCCATCCAATCTAAGATGATCTCAGGAATCAGTGGTCAACTTGGTCCTTTCATTTCTTATGTTATAAAAGAGATGGTAATATACAGAAAAGGAGTATCTGTAAAAAACATATTTTTTTATCGATGGCAATAAAATGTTGTTTGCTGCCTCCTTGCTTGGGGGTATTGATGAATTAACAGAACATGAAGAAAATTTTTTGTAAAGTTTTCTTTAATTATTTTTTTCAGGAGAGGCTCACGAAAACATAAATATTTCTATTAAAGCACAATAGAAATTAGCTGTTTATGATGGATGATCATTGGTCTTCAGGAGTTATGTGTGTGTATGAGGAATGAGACTGGTGTGGGGACAATGTTTAGAGAACCAAAGGGAGAAGTAACAATACAATTTCTATGTGAGTACTGAAGAGAGAGTAGCAGTGGGCATAGTCTGGTCCTATCAAGTATAGAGGATCAAAAGATAATGTGGTGGTTTTTTCTTTTCTGTTGCAATTGGCTAAAGTTGAATGTTAAATGTTTAATATTGCTTGTTCATACACTGTTTCCTGCCATCCTTGGCACAGGAAATAATTCCATGAGGGATGAAATGTGATTTTTTAGAATATGGCTTCAATTTGCAACCCCTAACTTAGTGCATATCTTTCCTTGAGATATTTAAATAAGCTTTCTTTAAAATAAAATAGAAGTAATTAGTTATGTATAAAAATTATAAGTTAAATGAGAGAGATGAATGTGCAATGTCTACGTATTATATTAATTTAATCCAAATATATATGTGTGTGTGTGTCTGTGTGTGTCTCTGTGTGTGTGTGTGTGTGCGCGCACACACCCATTGCTACCCTCTTTCTTTATTCTTCACCTAGAAATTTTATTCCAGTAGGCTTCTCCCTTAGGTTTCTTCAGACATTGTCCTACACCAGACTCATTCCTTATATACACACATAACTCTTGAATTT
The DNA here is from genome assembly GCA_963573385.1 of Cacajao melanocephalus. Lineage (NCBI taxonomy): Eukaryota > Metazoa > Chordata > Mammalia > Primates > Pitheciidae > Cacajao > Cacajao melanocephalus. Next base: position 84,053 of record CAUYLG010040720.1, read on the forward strand.
AATATGTATATAATTTATATATATAGTTGGAATTTATTTTTGTAGCAACTTTACATCCACACAAATATGAGTAGAAAGATACAGTGATGTCCCATGCACTTCCTAGCCCATGAATGCACACCTTCCTCCACTATCCAATTCCTACACAAAAGTGATACATTTATTACAATCAATGAACCTATATTGCCACATCATTCTCACCAAAAGCCCATAGTTTACATTAAGGTTTACTGCTGGTGTTTTGCATTCAATGAGTTGGGAGAAATGTATGACATGTATCTACCATTATAGTATTATACAGATTATTTTCACTGCCTAAAATTTCTCTGTGTTCTACCTGTTTATATCTTCTTCCCTCTCTCCCCTCTAACTCCTGGCAACAATTGAGCCTTTACCATCTCCACAATTTTGCCTTTTCCAAAATATCTTATGATTGGACTAATACAGATGTAGCCTTTGCAGACTGGCTTTTGAAATTTAGCAGTATGCATTTAAGGATCCCCCATGTGTTTTCATGGCTAAACAGCTAATTTCCTTTTAATGTTTGCGATAGTTTGTATGTCTCCCCTTCAAAATTTAGGTGTTGCTAATATGATGGCATTAAGATGTGGGTTTTCAAGGGGTCATTAAACTATGAGGCCTCCTTCCTCGTTGGTGGGATTAGGTCCTTATATGTGGCACATATACATAGTGGAATACTACGCAGCATCAAAAAAGGATGAGTTTATGTCCTTTGCGGGGACATGAACGAAGCTGGAAACCATCATTCTCAGCAAACTAACCCAAGAACAGAAAACCAAACACTGCATGTTCTCACTCATAAGTGTGAGTTGAACATTGAGAACACATGGACACAGAGAGGGAAATATCACACACAAGGGCCTGTAGAGGGGTAGAGTGGCTAATGGAAGGATAGCATTAGGAGAAATACCTAAGGTAGATGAGGGTTTGATGGCTGCAGCAAACCACCATGGCACATGTATACCTAGGTAACAAACCTGCACTTTCTGCATGTGTACCCCAAAACTTAAAGTATAATAATAATTTAAAAAAGCTTCACACAGTATATGTCTGGTTTGTCAGCTTGTTCCTTTGATCTTTTGCTATGGGAGGACACATTATTCAACGTCTATTTTTCATTCTGCCACATGAGTATTCAACAAAAAAGCCCTCACCAGATACCAAACTCTGGCACTTGGATCTTGGACTTACAGCCTCTAGAATTGTGAGAAATAAATTTCTGTTCTTTCTAAATTACACAGTTTGTGATATTATATTAGAGCTACAAGGATGGACTAAGCTAATGCTGAATAAAATTCCATTGTCTATAAATATCACAGTTTATTTATTCATTTATCTACTGCAAGGACATCTGGTTGCTTCCAAGTTTTGGCAATTATGAATAAATCTTCTGTAAACAATTATGTGTAGGTTTTTGAATAGACATAAATTTCAACTCTTTTGGGTAAATAAATAGGAAAGAGACTAGTTACTAGATTGTATGTTTAATTTGTAGCATTCATCTCTCAAGCTGTCTTCCAAAGCTGTATTATTTCCAAAGCTGTATTACTTTGAATTCCAACCAGCAGTGAATGATAGTTCCTGATGCTCCATTTCCCTCTCACTGTTTCATGATGTCATTGTTGCGGATTTTGGCTTCTGTGTTTGTGGTTTTTGTTTGTCTGTCTTGTTATCAAGTTGAAAAAAAAAATATTCTATATAAACTTCGCTGAGAAGTTGTGGCTTTTTGTTTGTTTTGTTTACTTTTTTGTCATAAATAGATGTTGGATTTTGTCAAGTGATTTTTCTCTCTAGAAGTCCATTGAACTATCCATTGAGCCACAGAAGCAGATGTCACGTGCTTTTTCTGCATCTATTAATTGTATAATGTGATTTCTGTTATTTATTTTGTTGATGTAATAAATTACACAAATTGATTTTTAAATGTTGAACCACCTTTACATAACTGGGATAAATCCCACTTGGTTGTAGTCAATAATCCTTTTTATATATTGCTGAATTTGATTTGCTAACATTTTGTTGAGGATTTTTGTATCTATGTTCATGAAAGATATAGGTCTGTAGTTTTCTTTTCCTGTAACGTCTTTGTCTCTTTTTGGCATTTTGTAATACTGACTGCAGAGGATGCACTAAAAAGTATTCTCTCTGTGTCTATATTCTGAAAGAGATTTTACATAAGAACATAATTTCTTCCTTAAATTTTTGGCAGAATTTGTAACAGAATACATCTGGTCTGGTGCTTTCTGTCTTGCAAAGTCATTAATTATTTATTCAGTTCTTTTAATAGTGACAAGCCTATTCAAATTGCCTGTTTCATTTTCTATGAGTCTTGGTAGATTGTGTCTATCATGAAATTGTTCTATTTTATCTATTATATCAAATATGTGGGCATAGAGCTGTTCATTCATTTGATGTATAGTGATGTCCCACTCTTCATTTTTTTATTTTTAGTAATTTGTATATTTTTCCTTTATTTCATAGTCTGTTTAGAGGCTTATTGATTTTATAATTTTTCCCAAAGAACCATATTTGGGTTCATTTTATTTCTATATTTATTTCCTCATTTGAGTTTTAATGATTTCTACTTTGAAATTAATATTTTCTTCTTTTTATAGTTTTAATGTGAAAGATAGATTATTGATTTCATATTTTTCTTCTTTTCTAATATAGACATTCATGCTATTCATTTTCCTCTAAATGCTGCTTTTTCCACATTCCATAGCTTTTGATTAGTTGCATTCACATTTTTATTTTATTGAAATGTTTTTTCATTTCTTTTGAGATTTCTTTTTTGATTCATGTGTTATCCAGATTTGCATTTTTTAGCCTTCTTTCTGTGCTGATTTATAGTTTAATATTGTGGTCTGAGGAAAACATTGCATAATTTTGATTTTTAAAAACATTGGTAAGGTGAATTTGTGGCGCAGAATGTGTGGTTCATCTTACTGAACGTTCCTTGTTAGTTTTAGAGAATGTGTACTCTGTTGTTATTGAATGAAGTAGTGGATAGTTGTCAATTATGTTCAGTTAATTGATGGTGCTGTTGAATTCAGCTATATTCTTATATATTTTTTTTTTGGCTTCTGGATCTATTTGTTTCTTGTAGAGGAGTATTAAAGTCTCAAATCATCATAATAGATTTATCAATTTCTCCCTGCAGTTCTATCAGTTTTTGCCTCATATATTTTAACATTCTGTTGTTAGGCACATACACATTAAGGATCATTATGTCTTCTTGGAGAATCAATCCTTTTATCTTTATGTAATTTCCTAGTTTAATCTCTGAAAACTTTTATTACTATGAAGTCTGCTCTGTCGGACGTCATAGTAATGAGTCCACCTTTCTGTTGATTGGAGTTAGCATGGTAAATATTTCTATATGTATTTAGCTTGAAATCTATATGGATTTTTATATTTAAAGCCTGTGTGTGTGTGTGTGTGTGTGTGTCTGTGTGTGCAGACAACATATGTAAATCTCTGTTTAATTTACCTTACTGTTCTTGCATGCTGTCAACTTTATCCATTAGCGTTCTTACTGTATTAATCCTAGTTATTTTAAATTCATGTCTGATAGTTTTATCATCCCCACCACATCTCTGTCTGCTTCTGATGCTCATTATGTCTCTTCAAACTGTTTTTATGCTTAGTATTTCTTACAAGTTTTTCTTGATAGCTAGACTTAGTGTATTGGGTAAAGGGAACTGTGATAAATTAGGTCTTTAGTATTGTAATGTGGAAAAGTGTGGTGGTAGAGGAATTCTGTAGTTCCATAACTAGATCTCAGTCTTCTAGTCAGCGTGTGTGTCTGGACTATGAACTTCACAGGTTCTTGTTTCTCTTACACACACACACACACATACACACATCTTTTAGGTGGGATGGGAAGCCAGCTCAGGCTTGACAAGGGTGGAGTTGGGTATTGTATTAGTCCATTTTATTGCTGCTGATAAAGACCTATGCAAGAAGGAGCCATTTACAAAAGAGAGAGTTTTAATGGACTTATAGCTCCACATGGCTGGGGAGGCCTCACAATCATGGCCAAAGGCAAGAAGGAGCAAGTCACATCTAACATGGACTGTAGCAGGCAAAGAGAGAGCTTATGCAGGGAAAACCATCAGATCCAGTGAGACTTATTCATTGTCACAAGAAGAGCATGGGAAAGACCTGACCCCATGGCTCAATTACCTCCACCAGGTCCTTCCACAACATATGGGAATTCAAGATGAGATTTGGGTGGGAACACAGCCAAACTATATCAGGTATTTTCCATCTCTCACATGATAGGCTAGAGGACACTAAATTATTTACTTCGCATCTCCCGGGTCAGCTAGGCTCTGGAAATAAGAAGAAACTCATAGCTTAAGTTCTGGTAAAACAGTTTCACTTGAGAGCAGATCTTGTTAAGAAGAACAGAATGTTCTGGTATATTTCAAAATGGCTACTCCCCTCTCTCCTGACTAGAAGAATGAGAGGATTTTTCTCCAAAGTTCACTGTGAGAAATGTACCTGGAAATAAAAGTCAGAAAAGTGTAGGTATCCCCTAAGTCTGGGTCCTTCTGCAGACTTTAACTAAGACTTACCGCACTGAGCCATAGTAATCTGTAGATTACAGTTTATATTTTTCTACCACCACACGGGTTCCAGCAGAAGTTTCTGCTTACAAGTTTTGGCTATAGTAAGTTGTGATATTCTGAATCTGTCTGTCTATCTTTTCCAGTTTGAGGGCTGCTGTTTTTCTCAAGACCTCTCTTCTCTGACAGATCTAAGAAGAATTATTGATTTCTCAGTTTGTTCAGTCTTTACTAGCTGTTAGAATGGACTTCCAAGCTTCTTATATGTCAGACCAGAAACTGGAAGTCCAAGGCTTATATTTTAAATCACATAAATCATGCTGGCCAATAATGTCTGCCTCCCCATATTCTAATCAAATATTAAGGATTTAGCAGTTATCTTCATGACAGACTGATTGATTGTCTAATTAACCACATATAAATGTTTATTTTTATTTTCATTTTGATTAGATCAATGTTCTCAAAAACTTTTTTATCCATACACTCCTATTAGTAAAATAAAAATTGAAGCATCCACTATCTCAATATTTACTTATGAGATTGAAAAATTGTAGGTATAATACCAAACCCACGTAGACTTTTGTATTTTAATGTGCAGATAAGATAGACATAAAAAACATGAGCATATATATGTGTTTCTATACATACACACCACACAGACACACATATATAAATTTCTAATGTATAATTCCTGTACCACAATCACAAAGAATTATCCTACAAACCCCATGGTTGCACGCCTTCAATTTTGCAATGATGGCCTAGATAACTATTTTAAGAGATTCAAGCTAATTCCTAATATTCGCCTTGCACATAGCCTCTATGATGCTAAAGAAAATGAAATATCATGCTATTTAAATGTTAGATAATCTGTAATCTTCAAGAAATACATTCTATTTGCTACGAATGTCATATAAATGATTAGAACTCAAAAGACACAAATGTTAAAAGAATTTCTAGTGGGGTACCTTGGAAATATATGTTTTATGTGATTTGTACTCATATGGGAAATGTTTGAGAGATCAAATTTCTCCAGAGAATTTTCTATATTATTTTGGCACCCCTGGAGGCTATGGTTCCTATAGGAAAGATCTCAAGTACTGAATCACACTTTACAACACACCACAAAATTATCTTAGGGAAAGTAATCATACTATGTTTTTACTGTGATTTACTATGTACATCATATACACTTTTAATATAATCATGTACCTTTTATATAATCACAGTAAAAACAATATTTATCCTATATATAATTATTACACATTGTAAAAAAATAGTGGTGCTTTTATTTTTCAAGTTATATAGATATCAAGCTGTATAATAAAGAACCCAATGGAATCAGGACAGGGTTTTCTTTATAAGAAATTATCTATTTCTTGATCTTTTAACAATATTTCAATTAAGATGTATATATTTTAAGTATATCATTATTTGTACATGAAAATGTAAAATTTTCTTTACAAAATGATATTTGAGAGCAGAAATTATTTTTAAGATTATATGCACTTTGTATAAATTATGTGTTATAAAAAATATTACTAGTGTGGCTCTGTGACAGATTGTCAGTATAAATATGTGTGTTATTATAAAAAATATTACTAGTATGACTCTATGACACATTGCCAGCTGAAAACTGTCATTCAATTGAAAATAATCTACCTTTGAGGACATAGAGTAACTATATTTGAACACGGAAAGAAATATAATGATAATTGATTCATAACGCAAGAAAACACTAAGCAAAGCTAGTCCTGTCATTAATGAAACTTAGGAAGCCAAAGTTGCAGATGTTGAGTTAGAAATAAGTCAAAGCTAAGTATTTTTTGTGGGGAAACAAAAAAAAAAACCTTTGAATAACAGTTAATATATTTCAGCAAATGCAAGTGATCTACCTCTGAGAGTCAAGTATATCAGCTAGAAAAAAAAATCAGAAAATCAGGAAATTATAAAAAACATACTCATACATACTCTTTAAAAACACAAAAATACAATGAGTTTACTAATCAGAGTTTGGTTTTCTTCAAACATTAGCTGAATTAACAATTTGGGCAAAGATACTTCTTATTTTAGAAAAATGTTTCTAGAATAATTTTGATATTTTAACTACCATTTCCCTCTTGGTCTCATAGCAGCTTATGTTTTAATTTACCATAACTTTCATGATGCTAAATAGTAGTCTCATTAACATGATACTCCCTGAACAAACTCTCTCGCAGGACCAGGGTCATGTTTGCAAGATGACTGCAATATTTTTGGTGCTGGTACCTGGTCTGTAACAAATTGCCTCGTACACGTGAATAAATGGAGAAGTGAATGAATGGCTGATAGAATAAACCGTTTACACCACTCTAAAATTTGTGTTGTTTAAAATTTAAAATATTTTTTAAAAATACAGATCTCTAAAATAACAGACAAGTTATCAGGACATTACTAACACAACTTGCAAGAAACAAAGTAACAACACACAAAGTTGTATCCAATGGCCCATATCAAATAAACACAGAGAATGATAAATATATGCCACCTAACTGCACATTATATGAAGTAGAAACATTTATTTAAATGCCAAATGAAATTGGCTAAAGTTTTGCTGTGCTTAGGGTAAAGGAGTGATCAATTTGGTAAGAAATAGGGCACTTCCGGAATCATTAAAACAGAAATATCATACCGCTCATCACAAATGTAGAATAGCTACATTTTCTCTGAAAGAACAATTGTCTTTTTATAAGTAGATAGTCTGTATGAAATAGATATGAAAGTTTCTAACAATAGATTCATGTAATTTTTATTTCAATTTTTAAAAAAGTATCACCTAGAGAGTCAGCCTAGTGAAGTTTTCAATACTAATAAGAGATTTCCAGAGGGACAGCTGGGAGCACAATCTCCTGACAGGTTCTTTCTGGGATGGACTATCTTCAGAAATTTGATTTCTCAGTTCTCTGCTGTATGAATTAGAAAAAGAAGAGAGGTGCTAATCACCAGATGCAGGCTATACCATTGCCTGTAATTGCAAGGCAACATTACATGTGGTTGGGGGTTAAGATTACTTGTATGCTTTTGTGTGTGTCACACTCAGAATTCCTTATATACAATTATTATTATTTTATAATTTTCACACAAAAATCTAAAACGTATTGGTTTCATCAAAATCATTAACAGAAAGATGGACTATTTGTCTTTCCTTTTTGTTTTTTGTTTGTTTGTTTTTGGCCTACATATATAGACTTCAACTGTTTACCAGTTCTATGAGATTTTTAGGCTACCTAGGAAGAGTTGCAAAAAAAATTAATTACAACCTAAAAATTTTGTCGAAGCTAAAGCCTATTCTCCCAATCATAATATAGAAAGCAAAAAATCTGTTTCATTCATGTGAATATTTAAGCTGGTGCTTAGAACACAGTGTATGGATTATAATTATGCTACTTATAATTAATATAATTATAATTAGTTACTAGAAGTAGTAATAATACTAATGACATTAAAAGAATTGTCTTAATGAGGTCATGTATAGAAAATGTTAGAAACAGCTCAAAAAACATTTATAATTTATGCATAAATGTATGGTATAAATTTATGTAATAATACGTATTTATCAAATGATTTTGATTGAATATGAATATCACATTAATCGTTAGAGAAAATGTATTGGATTTTTTGGAGAGGGTCAGAACAAAATTGGAATATGAGAACAGAATTTAATATTTCTCTAAATTTTCATCATACTAAAAACAGCTAGAAATTGTCAGAATACCATTGAGAGTAAAAGTAATGAGAATTAACTAATTAAAATAATGCAGCTATTCTTAAAATGTTAAATACCATTAACACATTTTAATTGAAAAGGTACTCTGCTTGAATATTTTGAAATTTTACAAAATCAACTTGAAATGATAGGTAGAGCATTATTATAAATAAAGTTTAATATATTTTATACAAATAAAAATGTTAGATAAACATAAACATGAAATGGGCAAAAGAAGGTATGAAATACAGTAATAATTATTAAATCAATGAACTGTATTAGCAGTCAAAAATTTAAAAATATCCTGTAAAATATAACTCTTTTTTATACTTTAAGTCTGGAATACATGTGGAGAATGTGCCGTTTTGTTACATAGGTATACACGTGCCATGGTGGTTTGCTGCACCCATCAACCTGTCATCTACATTCCGTATTTCTCTGAATGCTATGCTTCCCCTATCTTCCCACCCCCGACAGGCCCCAGTGTGTGATGTTCCCCTCCCTGTGTCCATGTGTTCTCATTGTTCAACTCCCACATATGAGTAAGAATATGCAGTATTTGATTTTCTGTTCCTGTGTCAGTTTGCTATTGGTTGGGGGCTGCTCTGGGCTTCTAGGCTACCTAATTCCCTGCTGCAGGCTCCCTTCCATCTTTAAGCCAGCAATAGTACTTTGGAATCCTTCTAATACTTTAAATCTATCTTATGTCCATACCTATCATGAATTAGAGAAAACTCTCCTTTTAAATGGTTCATTTGGCTAGATTGGACCCACCTTGGTAATCTCTCTTATGATTAAGTCAAAATCAACTGATTGGTAGCCTTAATGACATATGCCACATACTTTTGTCACATAATGTAACAATCATGGATTTCATATTTCATCATATAAACAAGTGGCCCTGAACATTTTTGGCACCAGGGAGGTTTCATGAAAGATAATTTTTCCACAAAAGGGGGTGCTAAGGCTGAGGATGGTTTCTGGATGAAACTGTTCCACCTCAGATCATCAGGTGCAGGGAGTCCATGAGCCCCACACGTTGGTCCACCAGAATGTAGGGATCCGTGGGCACCAGAATGTAGGGGGCCAGCCCTACATCACCCATGGGTACCCCAAGTTCGATGGTGACAGAGGAATGAGAAAAAGACTAAGAGAGAAAGTGGGACCAGGGAGCCATCACTTTACTACTCTGGAGGAAACAGTGAAGGCCCCGAGCTCTGATCATCCACAAGATTTATTAATTACAATCACTTTGATGTACAGGGCAAGGGTGGAGTGATGGTGAGATGAATCAGTAAGCCAGAAGTGAGTCAGTGAGCGGAACTGGTGTGTTATCCTAAGGATTGATAACAATGGCAGTTTAGGAGTTTCACAAAACAAGAACATGTGGTTATCTTTAGCTAATGTACAGCTGATGAAACACTGACCTTACAAGGAGTCTACAAGTCTGGCTACCTCATAGTGCTACGAAGGGGTTTTACGTCCTTGAGCACAACGTTTATGGTAACAGAGTCAAGGTCACCATGCACTGGAGCATGAGGCATGGAGAGGACTTCCTCCTCAGAGACCTCCTGCAGCCTTCCTTAGTTTGTTGTTCCTTGTTTATATGTTACTCATAACCAATTTATGTAGGCACTCTGTAAGTCCTTTCTCCTTTGCTGCTTTTCCTACACAATAAGGCATTAGATTCTCATAAGGAGCACACAACCTAGATCCCTTGCATGCAGAGTTCACAATAGGGTTTGGGCTCCTGTGAGAATCTAATGCCCCACTGATCTGACAGGAGGTGGAGCTCAGGTAGTAATGAAAACAGTAGGGAGTGGCTGTATGCCACTCAACTCCTGTTGGGTTGCTTGGTTCTTAACAGGCCACAGATTAGTACTGGGCTGTGGCCTGGGGACTGGGGACTTATAATCAGTGTTCCATGGATTTAGGTAGGAAAACATAAGGGTAGCATTTTGGAGTTCTACCAAAATTCAAATCAGAAATACTTTTTTTGTTTATTTCAAAAACTTTCATAGGCCCGCACGGTGACTGACACCTGTAATCCCAGGGCTTTGAGAGGCTAAGGCGGGCAGATCACGAGGTCAGAAGTGCAAGACCAGCCTGGCCAACATGATGAAACCCCATCTCTTACTAAAAATACAAAAATTAGCTGGGCTTAGTGGCACATGCCTGTAATCTCAGCTACTCGGGAGGCTAAGGCAGAAGAATCACTTGAACCCTGGAGGCGGAGGTTATAGTGAGCCGAGATCGGGCCATTGCACTCCAGCCTGGTGACAGAGGGACACTCTGTCTCAAAAACAAAACAAAACAAAACAAAACAAAATCTTTCATAAAACCTAACATCCAGTATAAGATGTTACTAAGATTCACACTAAGATTGGAACAATCCTTGGAAGATAGTCAAGAAATTGTAAACCTGAGGACAGCTTTACAAACAAAACATGCACTTATATGATAGAGAGAAATGACTAGTTTTTCTTGTAGAACAGTGAATGGTTAATAAGCCAATGGTTTCATCAAGGAATGAAAAAGCTCTTCCTTTCGAGGGAAGGCAGAATTTTGCTATGCACAATTGGCAGCAGTAGGCAGCAGTAAAGGCCAGCATCATACCCAGTAGAACAGAGAAGCAAAGCAGGCTGCACCAGCACAGACCAGCAAAGCAGAACATCTGCTAGCCAGAAGGCCAAGATAAATTAAACTATTCAAGAGATGACTCAACAGTTGGAAATTTATGAGGACACTGTTTACTACGCCAGTGTTTCGGTGACCAGCACACACCCTTGGGTGGAAAGAAGGGACAGATGAGGTGAGAAGAAATAATGAAAGACTGCCTGTATCCCCCAAAGTGATTAAACTATAAATTGAACAATAATGACAGTATTAATCAAATCTCCATATCTGACTGAGTATACTGAATTGAAATAAATTTTTTCTTAAGCAAATTGTGGAAATAAAATGTGAGCTTTCGTGCAGAAAACAATGAAAATTTACTTTTTTCTACATGTGAATCCAGCATGTGAATTTGATTCTGCTTCAGTTCAAGAGATATGGTAAACACATACAAGGAAGAAAACTATTGTGTCAATTTGTGGGTTCAATAGGCTCTAAGGGTCCTCCCATCAAGTTTGTTTTTGCAGTGAGTACATCTGTCCTCTGAAATGCAGAAATTAAAAAAAAAAAAATCCAAACAACCACTCCTCAGTGAGCAAATATATAGATGTATCATCCTTAACATCAGGACTCCCATATATTTTCTGTGTGTGGATGTGTGATTTACAGTTCCTAGAGAACTACAGATATGATTCAAATGAGTCCTTGGTCACTTGTTAATTGGTCAATGTGAAATGTCATGAGATTCTCATTCTAATCACCTGTAACAAATGGAAAAGGTGGCCTGGTCAGTCACTGACTTGACTTCTAAAAACAAACAAACAAAAAAAACAGAAACATCATGTGGACAAAAACTGCTCTTACAACTTTGGTGAGTTCAGAACCACAGCAAACAGAGGTATTACAGTTAATTTATCTTCCCTTCAAAGAAGAAAGGAATCTGCAGGACAAATACACCTCAGTTATTTATTTCTTGCTGAGACATATCCTTGAAATCTCTTTGAAAGAGCTTGGATAAACTAATTCATATTGTATCATCCTTTTCAAAAGCCCTGCAATAGATAGAGAACAAAGGTGGGGGCGGGGGAAGGAGATTTCAATATATCGAAGTCTCACTAGGTATTACTTTATTTTCTAATTCTTTTTATTATGTCTTTTTTTTTTTTAAATCAAACTAGACTTTTCCATTTCCACTGGCTGCTTCATATTATTCTAACAAAAGGACTTTTGAGAGTAAGTGAGTCTTTTGTGGTGTTGATAGCCACACTCATTTGGGAGGTATTCCCCAATCTCCCTTGGGCCCTATCAGAACAACAGACACTAAAATTCTTACTCAATGAAAAAAAAAATGGAATGCAACAAATTGAGATATTTAGTTATCATAATAGTTCATACACGTAGTATTTTATATTGTCTTACTATGTTTATATACTGCCATAAAATGATTAGAATGATTTAAAATGAATATTTTCTAGGGTCTGGGGAAAAAAGGATGCAGTAGAAATTTCTGACTCAAAGTAGCTCCAATCCTAATGGGTGAGACAGAGAGAAGACTAAGTATCTATAGGAAATTCTCATAACACAGAGACTTAGGAGAGTCTGCAGGAGAGATTTCTATTCCAAGTTGCTCCCTAATTTAGAATCTCTTAGTATGTGCTTCAACTTTAGGGACAAATCCTAAAGAAATAAAGAATAAAATTTTTCAAGGTAAACAAGACAAGGGGCAAATTTCTCAAATCTCACAAGGGAGAGAACATGGAAGGCCAGTAACAACATAGTGTAAGAAGTTCGCTCCATTCCATCTACTAAGCACAGTTCTAGGATGGATATGAAGTGAGAGAGAGGAAGGAGTATCAGAGGACCTTGTCATATTATAAAGCCAACACAGTGTTATTTTAAAGGTTATAAGAAGCTTCACAGAAGGTTTATAAAAAAAAGAATGATATAAGCTATTTATAATTACACAGTATAGAGAAGGAATACAGTATGGATAATGACTAAATTAACTGATTCTAGACTTTTGAAATGAGTTGCCTATTTTCAAATCTTTACCCAGACACACGTGAGCCAATGTGCTTGGAAAACTAAGTATCTCTGTGCCTCAGTTTCTTCATCTCTAACTTAGGATTGAGGAGGGGAATGATAAAATCAACAACAAAAAAAAACCCAAAATAGGATTGTTATGTGAATTAAATTTGGTTAATATAGAGTGCTTAAAACAATGTCTGCGTGAAAGGACAATAAAATCTTGGGACCCCAAACTCAATATGCCAAAAGCAAAAGTTATTCTTGGAAACAGAGTGGCAGAAAAACCTGCCTTTCCTTTTGTTCCTATGCATGTATCTCCGAGTGGTCTTCCTCATCCTGACACTGTAGATGAATTGTTTATCTTCGTAGGTATGAGACAACAGGAGACTAAAAATCATTCCTTCGCTCACCCTGAGACAAACGCATATTTGACTTCTTCCTCAACTCTGTGTTTACATTATCTTAGGTAAAGTGCAGTTTTACTGAGCGTGAGATGCATACATAATTGACTCTTCCTCTGCCCCATCTTTTCACCACAACGTGTAGATTCAGTGAGTACCAATCAAGGCCTCAGATGAATGTAACTACTTGCACCATTTGTCTACTCTGCTTTTTTCTTCTTTTTCTTTTCCTTCTGCCAACGTTTTCCCTTTTAAATACTGAAGCTCTCAAAATCCTCTTTGGAGAAAAGTTCAGGCCACAGATCACACCGTGGCATATGCATCGATTAAGTTGGTGTGTCCTCAACATCAGAAAAATAAACCTCTAATTTGATTGAGACCTTCTTCAGACATTTTTTTTCTTTTACAACTGAAATGCTTGAAAAATAATACTAGTTAAAACTATTATCAGTATTATTGCTAGAATGTGTAATAATAAGGTATGCAGAAAGGGTATATTACAATATGGTATTATTTTAAGAAACGTTGAATCTCTGAGATTGATCATTTGGTTAGAGAAAAAAAAAGATGAGCTTAAAAACATAAAGACGTCAAATTAGTATAAGATGGTAATTGTTGCAATCAAATTTGTTTCTCAGGTATCTAGTTTCATTGATTAGTGGGTTACAGTTTCACACAGTAAACAAAAAGTGACAGATTTTTTTTTAAAGGTTAAAATAATTTTTGTTTGGAAAAAACACTGGGGTTTTATAAGACTGTGGTACTGGCAGATAGTAATGCTTAGCCAACAATTGGATTCCTGAAAAGATTTAGAAGTTTCTCTTATAGTTGTGAAACAAGCTTTCTTAAATTTCTCTCGTAATAATTTCACTTTGTAATTGTGCTGGTGAGAAGGGATAAACGAAGAGGTATTTTTTTTAATGAGTTACTAAAATTTGCTTCACTAAACAAGAAATAAGCATGAGTTTACTACTCCTTACTCTGCATAATAAAAAATAATGAACTGCTTTTGTTTAAACAATACTGGGGGTAATGAAGTAGAGAAGGAGGATAACACTGTTAGAAAATTAAAATATTGTCTTGAGGTAAGACTATTATGGTGTGCATTTTGCTTGCACAGATAATTTACTGATATCTTGGGATTAGTATCAATTGTTACCATATTAGCTTTTTATACTGCAAAGTGATGCATACGAAACCTTCAAATCTCTAAAATTTAAATTAAAAAAAAAATCTTGCAGACATATCTACGAGCCAGCTCTGTTTCTGCTGCCTTGCCCAGGCTTGATACCACGCTGAAATTTGGGTTCAGATCTATTCCTCCATTTTCCTCATTCTGCAACCAATGGCTCTGTTCCTCTCATGTTGGATTAGATAAAAACACAAAAAAGCAAACCAAAGCTTATGGTAATGTTTACAGTATCTGCTCTTATCATATCATGTGACAAAAGGACTCATGAGCTAAGCCAAACAACAATGTGGCAGGGAAATACATTCTATCATCTGTTTCTGACATCAGAAAAGTCACATGGAAAGTCATATGGAGATTTATATGGAGAGAGAGAGACACACACACACAGAGAGACAGAGAGAGAGAGAGAGAGAGAGAGAGAGAGGATAAATAAAGAAAAGATTGGCCATGATAATCTATTCTATAACGTTCTTAGTTTGTGTGTGTGTGTGTGAACAAACAAATAAAAAGGAAGTAAATTATATTGAAAATTATTTAAACTTGTTTCTTTAAAACTATGTCGGAAAATCCCATGAGAGAAAGTAAAAATAATTGCTCCACTGTTAAGTCTTCTAACTTACTCATCAGCTGAATGGTACAATTTGTAACTTCAACCCAGATAAATTAATGATTCTTCCTGACAGATTGTGTACAGTGAAAAAAGACATCTCAGGAGCTCCAACATGTAAGTGATAGATGGAAAAAAAGAAGATTATGGAGACTGAAAACGACAGGCCAGAGACCCGGAGAGAGACTGTCAGAACAGAGTGGAAGGGAAGAGAGAGCTCAAGAAGAGAAGGGAAAATATCACTTAAAGATGAGAATAAGAGGGAGATGAAGACTGACACATACCTCTTAGCTGTGACAACTAGCAGTTCATTAATGACCTAAGCAATTAAGTTAATAAAATTATTGTTCACTTTATAGTTTCTGATTTTAAATAAATAGTAAAATGGAGAAGGTTTTACCAGCCTGTGGTAATTAACAACAGATTATACATATTATTTTTCTTGCTAGCCTAAGATAATTGGAGTGCTTTTGAAAACATAATTCAATCCCTTAGTTTATGCTTATGAACAGAAAAAAAAATAATTTTAATATGTTTAAAAGATTAGAGATCAGTAGCTTCTGTAAGATGTTTAGTGGTTTCAAACTTCATAAAGAAATGCCCTACATGCTGATTATAATCACTGACCTCATAGCTACCAAAGCAAAAAAATAAACCAAAGTAACATATTTCTAATGTAAATCTCTCTTTACTTCACTCCAAATATAATTGTTTTCCAGACAATGCTTCACTATTGTTGCTTTTTATAACTTTAGAAACATCTGATATATTTCAAAACATATGATGTATAAGAATAATTTATAAAAAATGTGTTCTTGTTTTGTTCTTTGCTTAGGTTTATTTATAATATTAATGAGTTTTATATAGAACCTGTAACTTATTTATTAAACTGTTTATTTCTTCTCATGTGTTCTGTTTCCAAGCTTACATTTTTAAGGGTATAATATCACTACTAGGAATCGGTGAACGTTGATCTATAATTGATTTTAAAACCCGAATAATAGATAATTGTATTAATATCAAATATGTGTGTGTGTGTGTGTGTGTGTGTATACATGTTATTACATAACTGACAGCTTGTTGCAATCACATTGCCTTTAGCCACAATCAAGGAAAATAGGGATAATTTTCATTAACAATTTTGAAACATAAACATAAATCTTGATAAAGAAAGTATTATTTTAAATGTAAACTATATGGAAAATAATTGAGATAAGAGATACTTATTGTGAAAAACAAATGTATATATTTTAGGATCTTTATTTACCAGATGCACGTAATTTAGTCATGCAGGGAGAACCTCAAAAGTATTTTTGCACATGTTTGCTTTATAGTTAATAAGAGAGAATAATACACACTAAGTTAAAGCTTTAAAAACACTGATACAATGCAAATACATGTTAACATTTTTTTCTGACTACAAAAAAACCTCAGTATATAGTATTTGTAATTCTACCAGGGATACGGAGATAAGAATTTTCTCAACTAAATCTTCAACAGTTCTCATGTCATTGAACTAATATATGCTTAAAATTTTGCCTTTTCTTCTTAAAAAATATTAAAAATTGTTGAGCCTTCTTTCAGAATGAAACATTGTACTGGCTTTTCCCTTAGTGTGCTGATTTGTGGTTATTTTCATCAAAGGTGTTTAATCGACATATGGACACTATGCTTTTGTTCATTAGACTGAATATGAGTCAATCCATGTAATGATATTCACTGAAAATCATACAGAAATATAATTGTTCCAGTAGCTGCGGTTCCATAACTAATTACTCCAAAACTTAGTGGCATAAAATAACCCTTTATAATGCTTATGGAGTCCGTCGACCAGGAATTTACATAATTCTCAGCATATTTTACTTCTCCAAGGGCAAGTGCCTTACTTGAAAGGCTAGAAGACTAGGAAATTTAAAAACTCACATACTCACTTGGCTAGCAGTTAATCCTGGATCTTGCCTGAGACCTTAGCTGGGATTTTCACTAGAAAACCTACAAGGAGTCTATCCTTGTCACTAGGGCATCTTCATTACACGGTGGCTAGGTTCCCTGGTTGATCAGAGAGAGATTAGGAGAGAGAGAAAGGCAGAGAGAGAGAGAGAGAGAGAGAGCAAGAGAGAGAGAGAGAGAGAGAGCCTCTTTTTAATGGCATAGCCTCAGAATGTTAAATAACATTTTGTTACACATATTATAAAGAAGAGTCAAAATCTTCTTTCCCTCAAATTAAAGGAAGCAAAATTGATTCTAATACTTGATAAAAAATGGATAAGTTAGGAAAGGTTTTTGAAAATAGATATTGCTGTGGGAACTTTTGGAAAACAATCCGCTTCAATATTGAAAAATCAAATGTGACAATATTAGAGATGTTAGTCTAGGGGTACTCACTTATGTGTTAATTTTTATTCTTTTCTTTGTGACACATTTTAAATATTAACCATATATTTTTACATTAAAATAATTGAAATAAATAATGTGGGTGTATAGCAGGAAAATCACCAGCATTACAAATTTCTTGTACAGGTTACATTAAATTTAAAACTATGTTTTATCCCTTTAGTTATTTGTATAGTTTATATACATAGCAGGCATGACAGTTAATCATTTTATCCTTGAATGTCCTTTATTTAACAGGAAAAAAAATATAATAATTATAGGCTACATTTAAACATATACATCAATGTTAAGATTAAGTAGTTGTGAGACCACATTGTGGAATATAATAATAAAATGGTATCAATGGTGACAACTGATTAATAGCAATAAATTTAGAAAATATTATTCCTGCTTTTCAATTTTTATTTTGTCGCTAAAGTATCCATATTAGCACTCTAAGGGATTTCATAACAAATTACTACAAACCTTGACTTGTACATACCTCACTCTGCCAATTGTAAGGATACTTGTCATTGGTCTTAGGGTCCACATAAATTATCCTAGGATGATTTTCTTTTGAGTTGCTTATTTTAAATATACCTCGTAAGACTGTTTTTCTAAATAACATTTTCTAAATTACATTTCTAGTTATAGGTGTGCATGTCTTTGAGGTGACCATAATTAAACCCAATACAGTATCAATGGTAATATTTTCCCAAATATATTAAGAATTTGTTGGTATACAAATTACTTTCAAGTCCTTTATGAAGACTTTAATTTTCAGTTGCTATTTTTTCTCAATGTTATCAGCATAGTGCTGCTAGTCATCAGTTATTCACATACTTTACAAACTCAGGAAAATATTTATGATACTGAATTAGCAATGAATTAAGGTTACCATAGATCTATTGTAATATTTTAAAATGTTATAAATAGCACTCTTTGCTTATTCAACTAGTTGGTTTAAAATTCAGCCCACATGTGAACTAGCAGATGAAGATATCTGGCTGTTCACCAAGACTCATCCTCCCCGGGAAAACAAAGAGAAAAGAACAAAGGAAAATATGGGCTATATAATTTTTTTGAAACTCTTGACTATCTACACGGCCTACCATCATACAGTTTATTCTAAAGTATAGATAGTAAGGAACAGATAAATTAAATAGATTATAATGCCAGAAGTCTAATGTAACCAATTAACTTTTATTATTCTTTTTTACTGATGTGTCTAAACTTTTCTTAGCCTCATGTATATTACTTTTTAAAAACCCAATTTTTACACGTTTAAATTAGGTATAAAAAACTATCTATTACATGTGTCTATAAATTTTCAGTCTTTTTCTCAACATCGTTCCTGTGCCTGCAACGTTGAGATTGAGTATCTTAACTTCATGATTTTGAAAATAAATTAAATATAATCTGCATATTATAAAATCTAAACTGTTTATTTTCAAGAAAATACTACTTTCTGGCTTAATTCATGTTATCTAGTGACTGTGAATTTTTGATACTCTTTGTAGATGCTTACACTTAAAAAATATTTTAAAAATTTGTAGACAGTACAAGAAAGCAAAGTTTGTCATATTTTTGCTTGATGGTTATTGAAAGTATTCTTCACAGGTCCCTGTTGTAACACTTGTGAATAAATACAGAAGAATATAGAATTCAACATTGATACAGAAAAATAATTTAGGTTTTAGAAACTCTGTGAAAGAATTATGTGTTATAAAACAACTGTTAAGATATTGAATAGAAAAGGCCAGTTAGGTCTAATTTCACAGACAGGAGAATTTATGGCTGGAAGATAACTTTGCAAATTATGAACCTAAGGCAAATAAAAATTAAATAACTTGTTCAAACCAGTTCAAGGGCAAGTGAGAGAATATTTTGACGTCCAGTCTATTTTCTTTATATTGTATCATTACATTTAAGAAAATGACTTCAAATTGTCCCCCAAACTAATGGCTCT
The DNA here is from genome assembly GCA_963573385.1 of Cacajao melanocephalus. NCBI lineage: Eukaryota > Metazoa > Chordata > Mammalia > Primates > Pitheciidae > Cacajao > Cacajao melanocephalus. The sequence goes on from CAUYLG010040720.1 coordinate 103,576, forward strand.
ATATGTTAGTTATAGACAAATTATTCAACAATTATTTTAAATGTAGATGCTCCTTAGTTTTTACTGTCAATGAAAATTTGCCAGATATTTTTTATTAGCTTGTATTTTTCCATAACTTGACATTGATTTAGTCAAGTAAGCAATGTGATCATTAGTTTGAGGGAATAATGTGGAAAGTTTATGATTAAGAATATTAGTTAGAATTTCTAGGCCAGGCACAGTATCTCACAACTGTAATTTCAACATTTTGAGAAGCCAAGACAGGAGGTCCTGGAGTTCAGGACTAGCCTGGGCAAGATAGTGACACATTGTCTCTACACAAATATAAACATATCATCCAGGAGTGGTCCCACACACCTGTAGTCCCAGCTATGGATTTCTTGAGCTCAGGAGGTTGAGGCTGCAGTGAGTCATAGTTGCGATGCATGGCTCTGCAGCCTGGATAACAGAGAGAGACTGTTTCAAAACAAAACAAATAAAAAAAAGGTTCTAAAGTCACTGTCAAAACTTGATTTTCAGTTGTCATTGGTTTGCATTGTACATTTGATAAGAGGATTAAATTATCTTAAACTCTCCTGAAGTTGAGGAATTTTTAAAATTTAAAAAATGGAAAGATACTATTTCTAATAACGAGATAATGCAAGCTGTTATTATTGTTATTATTACTATTTATATTACTTGAATTTCAAAACTGTGCTTTAGATTTTATTTTTGTTATTTATAATTGCCTACAACCATTAATTAAATTAGAAATAGATGACATGTACTAGTAAAACAACACATTTTTCTCTGCTTATTTTATGGGAATGTAGAAAAAGTTAATAATTTTCTTAAATTCAAGTATTATTTGAAATTCCATTTGTGCATGATAATGTCTTTGAAGCTTCTTTACATTTTTTAACAAAGAAAATCTCTTATTTAAGCCAAAATTAAAATAATTATTAACTAAGTTACGAAATGTACATTATGCAAAATTAAGAGCTTAACTTAAATTGACATATATAAAGTTGAAAAAATAATCTTTTAACTGGAATAGTCTATTTTATGAGTCTGCAACACAAGTAGATATCATAAAACTAATTGTTTTAAAATTGGAAAAAATATGCTTTTATTAGGTTCATAGAGATAATGCTATTTTAATAAATAACTGCTATTTTAATAAATAATTCATAACTTAATTATGAGTGTAGTTTTTATGAATCTGGTTTTCACTGAAAGTTTTTCACTGGATTTTAACTAAAACTGTCTTCTTTTAATAAAAGGGCTAGAAATAGCAATCTTAAAATTGGTGTACTTTCATAAATGACGGTTACAAATATTCATTCCTATCTAATACTGTATTTAGTAATAAGGAACTACAAAATCAATGCTCAATACCCATTCCTTTAATTTTAGCTTGAATATAGATGTCAGTTAGAGTAAAACAAAAATAATGGCTCTCAAATTTGGAAAAATAGTAAATTGAAGAGTTTGAAAAACTTACAATGTACATTTCTGAAATATTTGAAAAAATAAATTTAATGCTTGATATATCATATACTGTGTTCATTAATACTTTTTGAAAATGTGTACATTCAAATATTATTCATTCTTCTCTCCCTCTCCCCATTTTACCACTACCCTTCTCAGCCTCTTAGCTTAAGATCTGGAAGCTGCACCTTCTTACTAGGTACTCCTGCTCTCAGAATCATGAGGGCATTTTCTCAGTGTTAACAACTGCTCTTTGTGCATCGCCATAGAAAACAAATACCAGTGTACATTCTTGCTCCAGAAATCCCAAAGTACATTTTTCAAAAAATATAATGTTTCTCCCCACCCACCAAGATTTCTGTTGTTTTCTGTTGAATTTTTCTTATTCATTTTTAAAATAAGGCATATAGTTTCATAATTGCCAAATTTATTAAATATATTAAATGTAGTTAGTTTTACCATAAAATTATACCTCAATGAAATAAAATTATGGAAAACTACATAGAAGGTCCTCAGAACAATAAAAAGGAGTTCTCCCAAAAGATCCAGCAATCTCACTTCTGGGTGTACCTTTAAAATGATTGAAATAAGGATTTCAAAGAACTATTCATAATAGCCAAGATATAGAAACAACTCCAATTCCACCAACAGGTGAATGAAAGTTGTGGTATACACATATAATAAAATATCATTTAGTTCTAAGAAAGGAAATCCTACCATTATTTACACAACATAGATAAACCTGGAAGAAGTTAGCCTCAGTGAAATAAATCAGTCACAGAAGAACATAGAGTACATGATTTATCTTTTTTTTTTAGACGGAGTTTCACTCTTGTTGCCCATGCTGGCATGCAGTGGCACCTTCTCAGCTAACTGCAACCTCTGTCTCTCAGATTCAATTGATTCTCCTGCCTCAGTTTCCTGAGAAGCTGGAATTACAGGTGCTGGCCACTACGCCCATCTAATATTGTATTTTTAGTAGAGATAGGGTTTCACCATGTTGACCATACTGGTCTTGAACTCCTCACCTCGTGATCTGCCCGCCTCGGCCTCCCAAAGTACTGGGATTACAGGCATGAGCCACTGCACCCGGCTGTTCATAGGCAATCTTTATTAGGTTGAGACAGTTGTTTAATTCATAAGCTCCTGACAAGTTTTATAATGAATAGGTGTTGAATTTTATAAAATATCTTTTCTGCAACCATTTAGATGATCTCATAGATTTTCTCTTTTTCATCTCCTCTCTGATGTTAATGGATTTTGGATTGTTGATGTAATCTTACATAACTAGAAAGTCCATTTGGCTATTACTTATTACTCTTTTTATATCTTCCAAGACTTGATTCACTAAATATTAAAAGAAGGTTTATGTTTAATACTGTAATATACTTTTTAAAAATGTGATTTTTTGCAATGTCTTTATACAGTTTTGGTATCAGAAATGTGATAGCTTTACACAATAATTGGGAAGCATAATGCCTCTTCTATTTATTGAAAGACAACCTGTAGATTGACTTTTATATATACTTTTACAATTCACCAGTAAATAATGTGAGATGAAGTTTGAAGGCAGGTTTTTGATTACAGATTTAATTTCTATGTATTACCCTTTAGGTATCTTCAAAGACTTGATTCATTCAATATTAAAAGACTTATGTGTAATAGCGTGATACACTTAAAAAATTGGGGGGAAGAATGTCTTTATACAGTTTTGTTATCGGAAGTGTGACAGCTTTCTACAATGAATTGGGAAGCATATTGTCTTTTCTATTTATTGAAAGGCAGTCTGTAGATAAATATTTATTTTTATTTTTATAATACACCATTGAAATAATGTCAGGTGAAGTTTGAAGGCAGGTTTTTATTACGGATTCAACATTTTTAGCATGCAAAATTTAAACCAAACACATATGCTCATTTTTTTACCAAAGTAGTTAACAAATGTAACTGGTTAACACAAAATAATTTGGTGTCAGTTATGGATGACTGTTTATATTTGCCATATACAAGGGATTTGCCCATTTCACCTGTTAGTTAATTCTTGTTCTTCTCAGAACTGTAAGTTATTTTAAAGTGTTTCTTAATATTTAAATAGTTTTACTCTTTTCTGAATATTCTCTTGATATTCATATTCATTTTAATGTTGTGTGAGATAGTATACTGTGTATGATTTCAATCTTTGTGGTCTATGATTCAGAATATTGTCTGTCTTTGTGAATATTTCATGGTCATTTGGAAATAATGTGGTTTTTCTACTGTTTGGTGAATAATTTTTCTGTACATATAGATCAAGTTAGTGAATAACATTCCTTAAATCTTCTACAACTCGACTGATTATCTATCTATCTCTCTATCTCTCTATCTATCTATCTATCTATCTATCATCTATCTATCTATCTATCTGTCATCTATCATCTTAAATACATATTTGGTCTAACTGGTTCTTTAATTACTCAAGGAGTGAAACTAATGTCTCTGATCCAAGTAGTATTGAAAATTTATTTATTCTTTTTATTTTCTCAGCTTTTGCTGCATGAATTTTGAAGCACTATTTTTAGGTCTGTGTATGTTTAACATGCTATGGGTTCCACATGAGTTGATTCTTTTAGCATATGAAATGTAAATTTTTATGTTAATGAAGATGAAACTTTTTGTTAAGTCCACTTTGATAACAATACAAGGTGTTTTATGCTTATTTTTGTATGGCATACAATTTTCCATTTTTCAATTTCACCTTTTTGAATCATCATATTTAAAGTACATTTCTTGGAATAGTAAGTAGGTGAATGTTTTCTTATTATCCTGGCTGACAGCATGCTTTTCTCATATAATTTTGGTACATATCCCATTTCAAATTTAGATACTTAAATGATATTTTCTCAGTTACTAGCTATCACTGATTTGTTTACAATACCCATTACATCACAGAAATTCTTACTTCATAATTAATTCTTTCTGTCAACTGTAAAATTTGTATTTGTAGACTTTGCTTTAGAAGATTCTGTAAATAAAAGACTACTGAAATAGCATACATTTTTCTATTTGACCTATATGTTTGCTTTGATATTTAAATTTTTATGTTCATTGGAATTGTGCCTCATTTGTTGCAATATTTTCTCCAACTTTAATTTTTATGCACTCATTAGGTCAAGTGTTGCTAACATAAGCTACTACAAAAGTACCTTCAGCCCTCTTCTCATTTGTTGGTAACACTTCTAACAAGTACAAATTTCTTATATACAGAAAGATGTTTTTATTTTGTTTTGCTAAACTCTTAGTCCCAATTATTTTTAGGCTCGTTTCAAGGAAAATACCTAAATGTTTTCATTTGTATGCTATCTTACTGTGATTTATTGTATGTTTAAATTAGGAAAAAGAGTAATTTTTGAAGTTTAGTATTCATATTTTTGTCATTCATTCATGAAATTTATTGAAATCCCTTTGGAGATTTTGTAGTCTATAATAGAGAGCAAACTTTCATTGTGAAATACACATGATATTGTTATGTAACATTCAAACAGTCTTAATGATCCCCATGATTTTTACATTTTTTGTTAGAAAGATCATGCAAAGAAAAAAAAACTCTACACAAAAATAATGTCTAAATCGGTGGGTTGATTTAATTCTCCCACTTATTCAAAGAACTTACCAAATCCAGATGGGAAAGATAATGCCACTTTATGCCAGAATAAACAAATAAAAATTTAGAAGCCAAATTGAATAATTGGTTTTTACTTCAGCCCTACCAGATGTCTGGAAACTGATAGCTCCAGCCACCTGCCTCATTATAATCACTACTATTCACAATTTGTACCAATATGTTGATGCAAAATTGTTTTTATAAGACTGCTTGTTTAGATTATTTTTAACTATCTTAAAGTATTTTTGGTTTAATTGCCTCGATTAGCAATATATTGCAATTAAAACACTAAATAATATTTGCAAATATATCATTAATTTATCGTTAATATTGGAAAACGTTGTGTGATGCTGTATTCTTTTACAGGAAGTATACATTAGGCAAGTAAAACAATAATAATTGAAACATATTATGGAAAGCACAATATGTTAAAATTGGGTGATCCAATAGATCATATCCATAGTTATGATTCTCTTTCTAATTTCACATATCTGATTTCAAATTAATTAGAAAAAGATACTACAATTCAGAAATAACAGTAGCTTGCTAATGTCTTAATTTCAAATACTGTGCATCCACATTTGTTGGAACTGGAATAAATATTAAGCTGGTGCAAAAGTAATTGCAGTTTTGTCTTCACTTTCAATGGCAAAACAACAATTTGCACCAACTAATAACAAATTTTGAAATATTTTAGACTTCAAAAAAGTAGTTTTATAAGTTTATGTTTTGCACAATATAAAACACAAAGTAAATTCATTTAGAAATATACCAAATTTGTAGTAAAATACAGAGCAATCTCAATTCTATTACACACACTCTTCTAATAGTATTTTTGCTATTTCAGAATGAGTAACTGAAATCTGTATGCAAGATGTTGCACCACTGAAATATTAAATATAATGTATCTGGACATAATACATAGTTATATATTATACTACTTATTATATATCTAAATGATATATTATATACCATGAATAATTATATATATTTTAATGTGTTAAGTAATTTTCCACAATACATTTTAAGGTCTTTGCATGAATATTCTGACGACATTTTATTTCTTTAATTGTGTTTATTTATTTACGTATATATTTTGAAATGGGATCTCACTCTGTTGCCCACGATGGAGTGCTATGGCATGATCATAGCTCGCTGCAGCCTCGAAGTCCTGCGCTAAAGTGATCCACCAACTTCACCTTCTGGAGTAGCTGCGATTGCAGGTAGAAGCCACCATGATGGACTCTGATTATATTTTAAATCATTTTCTACACCTCACATCACTGACCTAATGTTAATGTGCATTTATGTTATTGGAACTCAGTGTGTAAATTATTATGGTTTACTAGTCATTACGGTCATTGATTTTGAGAATTATGCTTATTAACAATAAGTAGAGCTGTTTTTGAACTACTCCTTAGGTTTTGAAATATGATTGCTTGTATTTGAATATCTGCATCGCAATTTCTCCCAAATGTTAATAAGGACAAATAAAGGGCAAAAAAACCCGCTGAAGCATCATTTCATTCTTTTTAAAATAAGGACAACTAAATAGTGATTACTTGGGGAATAAAAAAAGTAATTATATTTGTCTGCTCACATGCGGCTAATAAAGACATATCAAAAACGCGATAATTCATAAAGAAAAAAGGTGTAATTGGTTCACAGTTCCACATGGCTGGTGAGGCCTCACAATCATGGCTGAAGCTGAATAAGGAGCAAACTCACATATTACATGGCAGCAGGCAAGACAGCGTGTGCAGGGGAACTCCCCTTTATAAACCCATCAGATCTCTTGAGATTTATTCACTATCGTGAGACCAGCACAGGAAAGACCCGCCCCATGATTCAGTTACCTCCCACAGGGTCCCTCCCATGACACATGGGAATTATGGGAACTACAATTTAAGATGCGATTTGGGTAGGGACACAGCCAAATCATATCAGTGATCCTTGATAGTAAGTACTTAGAAAAATGATTGAAGCATAAATCAGACTTTTTTGATTATTCTATTACATTTACAGTCATATGTTGCTTAAAAACAAGGATATATTCTGAGAAATGTATTGTTAGGTAATTTCAATACTGTGCAAACATCACAGTGTATACTTACACAAACTCACAAACTGCACACCTTGGCTGTATAGTACAGCCTATTGCTTCCAGGCTACAAACCTGTACGGCAAGTTACCATACTGAATTCCATAAGTGATAAAACACATAATAACTATCTGTGTATCTAAACTTATCGAAATAGAGGAAAGGTACAGTAAAAAAACTTTATTACAATCTTATGAGATCATCATATATGTGATCCATCATGAACTGAAACATCATTATGAGGCACATGACTGTATTTTTTAAATTCTTCAAATTTTTTGTGTTTGTCTTCTGTGCTGGTATATATTTTTATTGCAAGTCTTCTATTGTGGCTTTCAGTTTGCATGAAGGGCTAATTAAATCAATATTGATTGACCACCTGAAATTCAGGACTTCATTCTGGATCATGATTGTGCACCTCGTTAAGGATATGTTAATTTACATATAGCTGAGGGCAGTGATTCTGATGGTGGGTGTGATTGTTTCATTTAAAACTTACTTCATACATTAAATTGCATCCATCTTCTCTCATTCAAGAAAACTGACTTTGGTATATCTTTACAGTTGTGAGACAATCCCTAAGAGAAGACTGGAAAATAAAATAGAAGAGTAAATAAAATTGATAAGAAAAAAAGCAGGTTACCAAGGGAGTGATTGGCAAGAGTACAGGAGACTTTAGTGTGTTTTTCACTTTTTCAACAGATTGAATGAAGTTAAAACCATAAATAGACAAAATAGTTACATCATACTACACTCACTTTGTCTTACCTTGAGCTGTAAATACAGTCTTTAGGTGTAGAAAATAATTAAGCTATTTATTGCAATGTATCAATAGGACAAAGCCTTTAATTAATTAATAATTAATTGTGTAATTGAAAATCAGATTGGTAGTCAGAGTTCTGATACTGATAAGCCATACAGTAATAATTTAGAGCAATATTGCTGTAAGAGATAGGCTTATATTCTGGTCTCCCTTTCTCTCTCTCTCTCTCTCTCTCTCTCTCCTCCTTCCCTTGCTCTTACTGTCTCCCTCTCCCCACTCTCCCTCTCCCACTACTTTCCTTCACACAAATGAAATCCATAGTATGTCCTGAGGAGTCTACCTTTCTAGAAAATTAATGCCTTTTTCTCTCCATTAGTCAAACTTTAGCTCTCTGGAACTTTTTCTGGAAGCAACCTCTTCCCTTGGAGGTGAAAGTGCTCTAATTGAGATAGTGCCAGAGCTTGATGTTTCTCAAAGTCCCCAGGGTTTTAGTGTTGAAGTAGCCAAAATGTTTTCTAACTCTTTCTAGCCAATCTGACTTGGTTTAAACTTGCTTCCAGAGAGAAAATAAAAATGAATTTAGAAAACCATTGGTAAAATTACAGCAACTCACATTTTAGCATACTAAATGACATTACCATTAAATGGCATTTTCTTGTCAAGTAAGAAAAGGAAATGTACTCTGAAACTTTGTAGTTGGTATGAAATCGACCTAAGAAAAATGGGATTCGATGTCCTAGTAGTGAAGTAAGAATGAGCAGAAATGATATTATTTCGATATTCTTCTTAATGATAGAGTTTTTTGACTTCCAAGTTGAGATCAATGATATACATAAGTCCATTTATTTTTTCAATCATGTATAATTATTATCTGCTCAGCAATTATCTCTGCTTGTTTTATATGCATGATAATGTGTTGGCTACATGAAATGTTCTACACATATGGTTTGGCTGTAGATAATTGTTATGTCAATTCTGTTAAGTTACCACTCTGTTTAAGTTCCAATGTCTTAGAAACAAATTGTATTATTTATTTATTGTTTAACTTGATTGTTTCTGTGATAATGGTTTTATGGTTTTGCACCTTTGGGAAAGCCTAAAGTTTATGCATTTTTGAAAATACCATGTGATAGTTGGAGTCAAGCATTTTAACTAAAAGTTTCAGAGTAAAAGCAAGCTTCCAAATATTTTTCCTTTTCATATTGACATGACTTGAGTTTAACCTTAATTTTTTTCCTGTCTTGATTTTTAGATAACATCAAATAGATACTTGTCACTCTAACTTTGAAGATGTGACTTAAATAATTACTACTGCCAACATTTTATAATAAAGTTCAGAAAAAAAAAGAATTCATTATAATAAATTTAAGAACTCTTTATTTTTGAAAATGCAGATTTCCTAACTATTGGAAATTAACAACATAACACTTTTAATAACTAATTTGAAATGCAAGATAATATAGAGAAAGAAAGTTGTTTTTAAAAAATGAAAGTCACTTTTTTTTTTTGTTTCTTGAATGGATAAACAAAATCAATCAAATAGTGCATGTAAACTCAGTGTTGTCCCATCGTAGACACATACACACGTCAAAGGCTTATTGACTAAATGTTTGTATCAAATTGGCTAGTGTCCACACAAAATGCAAGTCCGTATAGAGCCTCAGGATGTCATCTTAATTAGAGATAGAATCCTTGTAGATGTAGTTATTTTAAAATGAGGTCATATAGGATTAAGGTTGACCCTAAATCCAATGACTAGTTTCCTAATAGGAAGAGGAGAAAAGGCCATGTGAAGACAGAGTCAGAGATCTCAGTGACTCAGGTATCAGCCAAGAAATGCCAAGGCTTCCTGGCAACCATCAGAAGCTGGAAGTATGGGAAAGATTCTCCCTCAGAGCCTCTAGAAGAAACCAACCCCCAGAACACCTTGACTTTAGTCCTATGAGAGAATACATTTCTGCTAAGTCTCCCAGTTTGTTACTCAGTAAAGCAACCCTAGGCAGCTGGAACAATTAGATACCTGTCTACCTAGTGCTTAGGCTTTAAAGCACAAATAGGACAATATATACAGAAACACTGTATCATCAAAAATAAATTATCTCAAATATCAATATACTATATATAAATAATAAACACAAAATAATTTTCAAGGATAGAACAATAAGGCTTGAGCTTGACACTTGGTTTGAATATTTTCTTAAGGGATGATTAGGATTTGTGAGGAGATAGATCAGAGAAATATCCAAATTTAGTACTAGAATGAACAATAGCACAAATTATAAATGTGATTAACACATGCATGTTGTGCTTACAGCATGTTATCTGGTTTAATGCAGAGACAATGGATGTCTCAGTATCATAATGAAGCTATTATTTTTTAAGAGATTCTCTATTCTCATCTTTCACTCATATTAATATGCGTAAATTTCATTCCGTGTTCGTGACTCAAATGGCAACTTTTTTAATGTAGTACTTCCAGATTCTTTTATTCCTTCAGTTCCAATTAAGCTATGCTTTTTCTGACACTTCAATTCATCCTATTTTACCATGTAAATACAATTGTATTATATTTTTGTCATAGTAGTGTTGGGGTGTTCGTGTACACACCATTTTTCTGTTATTTATCTTCAAATTTGCTCGAGTAGTTTCAGGGGTTTTTGCACTTTTCATTTAGAATAAGAAAATTGTTTTACACAAAGGGGGTCCTTATTAAACATTTGCTGAAGTAAAAATATTATTTACATCTCAATATATACTTATTTAAATTCAATGGCAATTTTACACCTCTGTAGCTTCAAAAAACACTGTGAGCAAATCTTTTATCTACTTAAAGGAAAACTGATATAAAACTACATTTGCAATTGAATGTTATTAGAGAAACAATGTACAAGATATATTGAAATGAGATTATTTAAAGGGAATTTGCAGCAATTCATCTCTGCTATCAGGATATGTTGATTATGTGCTAAGTATGATTGTAGAGCCAGTTTTTAATTAAGCAGATGCAAACATTGTAGACCAAATGTTTTCAGTTTAACAGAGGCTCAATTTACACTCACCATTCAAAAATCTTTCCATAGAACTTCGGCTAAGGCAAGAAAAGAATGTAAGAAAATACAATAAATTTTAATTTGTTGTGGTAAAGAGTGTACTGCCATAAATATTATCTTTTATTCTATTATACTTTGTAAATATGAATGTTGTACATTAAAAATTTGAATTCAATAAAATGCCAGAAAAACCGGTGATTTTAGCAAGTGGGTGTTTTTATTTAATATTGAGAAATAAACTTTTACAACTTATAAAATAAGCATAAAAATAAGAAGCAGTTATTCAAAGTGTTTTCTAATACAGGATATTCATTTCAGAATGCATTTTCTTTAAAATAAAGTATGGTTATACTAGATAGACTGTTCTTCCTTAAGTTATAATTAAAAAGAAACAAATATTTTTCATGCTTGTGACTATTATTAATAAATTATAATCAGTTGTTTATTTGATGAATGCATTTTTATTATTTTATAAAATGCCTTTGGGCATTGTACAAATTTGACTTTTATAAAATAAAATTGTTTGTGTTTGAATTATAATCCACTTTACAAAGTGTTTTCACATGAAATTAATTTTAATTTAGGCATGTCAAAGAAAGAAAGGCAAAATAAAAAATTATCACTATTTCATCGGTTAATGATTTTATACCTAATATTCAACATGTTTACTGCTCTTTGCAGTAAGAAAAGAAACCAAGTATATCCACCTTAAATATGTAAAATTACATGTCTAATTTTAAAATATGACAGTCTTTTTAAATAAAGTACTAATTAACATGTCTAATGTGTATATGTATTTGTGTGAATTTAGAGCTTAACAACTAAAGATTAGTTTTCTTTTCCATTTTAACATGTTTCCTATCAGTTATAAAAGCACAGTTTAATGACTAAATTATTCAAATGATTCAAATATGTTACTGAAATATAGTTATATTTAATTCAAAATTTGATTATCAATGCATGCTTTTATCTGAAAAAACTTATTTACATATTTCTCTAAATATAAACACACCAAGCCAACTGTTTCTCTCTTCTATTCCTTCTTATTACTTTCAGAAAAAATAATTTCTTTATTGATTTTTTTGAGAAGATAATTTTCTAGAAAATTTTTGAAAAATTGCTTTAACTGAGCCTAAAGATAGGGCAGGGGTGAAAATTTAGAGTATTGTCAGTTCTTTATCTTTCTGAACTTACATCTTCTCCTGAGTTATACATGTCAATTTCTCAGTCCCCTAGTTTACAGGTGGACTTTTGAATGCCCTAATTGTAAACAAGCAAATTTCTTTCGGCTTTACATCCCAGGCCATCCGTGCTCTATACTTTGCTTAACCTTAAATATTTTGCCCCAGGCAACAGGTGATTGTTCATTTGCCTTTCAAGGAATTCTCACTCTCATTTGTTCCAAGTTAGTTCTGACTTATGCTAAACAGACAAGCACCTTGCCTCGCACCTTTCCTCACACTTTCAGGATGCTCCAAGACAAGGAATGAGACAAATATGATTATAAATCGCTTTCTGCTAAACTCTTTGGGTCCGATATTTACTTGAACGCTAAGCCCACTGCGCCGCCAGGGCCCCTTCCCCCATACTTGGGGCAAGTGAGCCCAACAACCTGGGACACCTGGTAACATCTTTGGTGAGCACGGGGAGGGAGCTGAGCCCCATCCTGTCCCATGTCCCATAACCTGGCTACATCCCCACCGCACCTCCCACCCCAACCCAGGAACACCAGCCTGCTCGCTCCCGGACATGAACTGAGTCCGTGGGGCAGGGTGTTGCATGCGCTATGAGGTACAGCTTTTCAATAGCAAGTATGCCAGAATTTAAAAGTACAGGCGCCCCTGCCACCCACAAGGAGCAGAGAAGGCGAGCTAACCCAACCCAGTTCGCAGGGAGGGGCCCACAGAGAGGGGCCCATATGGAGTGGCCTGCAGGGAGGGAATTGTAGGGAGGGGCAGGAAGTGTGCACGTGACCCGAGCAGCTACCATGGCAGTCAGTGACACAGCAGGCAGTGGGGCATTGGTGTTATCAGCATCAGGGACCCACATCCATGGTGCCATCAGGCTTATGCCTACAGGACCTCCTGCAGTATAAATGCACAGAGGCAGTTCCTCTAGTCCGCAGTGCTAGGTTATGTCTTAATGGAACCAGAGTGCATCAGTGGGTACTGGGGGGGCTATAGAACCTTGTGTCTTTTTGGCAAATTTCCCAATCCCACTGAATGGTGCCAGAATTTAAGGATGTACAATTTGTACAGTTTGTGTTGCCTAGGATTGGCTCTCCGTAAGGCTAAACTTCTCCATCTAGAATACCATAGTCAAACTTGGTCCAAGGCTTAAATAGTTAATTACAGGCCCCAAAACCCTAGGGCATATTCCTAAACTAGAAGGTGGGGTGGGGGAGGAGGCCAGATCCTGAGGATATTGTTCTGGCCTTGGTCATGCTGCCGTCCAGCCTTCTTTCAGATTGTTGTGCCTGGAGGTCCCTCCCAAGGAGTTTATCCTCCTAGGGCAATCCTATGTTAATTGAACCCTTGCTAGGGAATATTGGCACCCATCACCGAAGACTCACTGGTCTAGGTTTTCAAAGACATGCTTGTATAGGGCCACTGATCCCGGCAGTCCTCGTGTCCTTATGGTGGCCAATAAGGACTTTTAGACAGTGAATATATAACCATAATGCCTGTAAACATGATTAAACCTGGCACATGGGGGGCCCAGAAGATGATCACACATCTAGGGCTCAAGAAAATTACAAGGTGCTATAACTGAAGGATGCAAAAGGGCTAACACTTGCAAAGAATAAGCAGGGATGCGGGCATTCCTGTGTTCATTTTCAGACGGGTGCTACTCTTCCCAAGGCAAAATCACCCTTAAAGTGTATCCTGGATAACTGGGACCAATTTGACACACAATCCTTGAAAAAGAAGCAGCTCATTTTTCTCTGCAAAACAGCACGACCACAATACCCTCTGCCAAGTGGAGAGACCTTGCCTCCCACCGGAAGTATAAATTACAACACCGTTCTATAATTAGACTTGTTCTGTAAGAGCAAAGGTAAATGGATTGAGGTCCCCTATACGCAAGTTTTCTTTTCTCCAAGGAATAATCCTCAGCTATGTAAAGCTTGTACCCTATACCCTACTGGCCCCTCCTCAGGACTACCCCCACATTTAGGACTCCCTGTAACTCCTCCCTCCACCAATCCTGACCAGATCTCTTCAGCTCCTGCCACCCAAGAGGAGTCAGGGAAGGCCAAAGTGGCCAAAGCACCTCAAACTACTAGGGTGACCCAACTCTGCCCCTACAGGCACTTGTAGGATAATTTGGCCCAACCAAGATACATACTCCCTTTTCACTTCCTGACTTAAAGCAAATCAAGGCAGACTTAGGAAACTTTTCAGATGACCTGGACAAGTACATAGATGTTCTGCAGGGCCTGAGTCAGTCCTTTGAATTAGATTGGAAAGATACCATCTTATTGCTTAGTAAACCCTAACCAGCAATGAGAGAGAGGCTGCTCTAGCAGTGGCTCAAGTGTTAGGGGACACCTGGTACCTTAGTCAAGTACATGACCAAATGACACTGGAGGAGAAGGATAGATTTCCTGCAGGTAGACAAGCAGTCCCTAGCATGGACCCTCATTGGGATCCTGACTCAGAACAGAGAGACTGGAGTCGTAGGCATCTATTAATCTGCATACTTGAGAAATGAAGGAAAACTAGGAAAAAGCCCATAAACTATGCAATGTTATCCATTATAACTCAGGTAAAGGAAGAAAACCCAACTGCCTTCCTTAAGCAGTTACGAGAGGCCTTAAGAAAGTATACTTCCCTGTCACCAGACTCCATCAAGGGTCAGTTAATATTAAAGGACAAATTTGTTATGCAAACAGCAGCAGACATTAGGAGAAACATCCAGAAGCTGGCCCTGGGGACAGAACCAAACCTAGAATCATTACTAAATCTAGCAACCTCAGTGTTCTATAATAGAGACCAGGAGGAACAGGCTGAAAGGAATAAAAGAGATCAGAGAAAATCTGCAGCCCTAGTCACAGTCTTCAGGCAAGCAGACCCAAGGGGCTCGAAAGAGGGAAAGGCTTGGGTTCCCTGCCGGTCTGGCAGAGCTTGTTACCACTGTGGCCTAACAGGACACCTTAAGAGAGATTGTCCCCGGAGGAATGGGCCACCTCTTCATCCTTGCTCACTGTGCCAAGGGGATCACTGAAAAGCACACCATCCCAGGGGATGAAGGTTCCCAGGGCCTGAAGTGGCTAACCAGATGACCCAATAACAGGACAGGGTGCCCAGGGCAAGTGCCAGCACAACCCATCACCCCCACCGAGCCCCAGGTAAAGCTAGCCATAGAGGGCCAAGAGGTCGATCTCCTCCTGGACACTGGTGTGGCCTTCTCCATTTTACATACCTGTCCTGGACAGTTGTCCTCCAAGTCTGTAACTATCCAAGGAGTCTTAGAACAAGCAGTCTCCTGATATTTTCCCAGCCCCTAAGCTGTACCTAGGGAGATACACTCTTCTCCCATGCCTTCTCCATCATGCCAGAAAGTCCCATTCCCTTACTAGGGCAGGAACTGTTAGCCAGAGCAGGAGCCATTGTCTATATGAACATCATCAGGGAGGAAATCCCTCTCTGTTGCCCATTTTAAAGAAAATTAATTCCAAAGTTTGGGCAATGGATGGACAATTTAGACAGACAAAGAATGCATGCCCAATTCAAATAAGCCTAAAGGATCCCACCTCTTTTCCTTACCAAAGACAGTACTCCCTGAGACCAGAACCCAAAAAGGGGCTATGTGATACTGTAAAGAACTTAAAAGCTCAGAGTCTAGTGATGTCCTGTAACAGCCTTGTAATACTCCAATTTTAGGAATACAAAATCCAAATGGACAGTGGAGGCTGGTACAAGATCTCAGGCTTATCAATGAAGCTGTGATCCATTTATACCCAGATCTACCCAACCCTTATACCTTGCTGTCTCAAATAACAGGAGAGGCACAATGATTTACAGTCCTGGACCTTATGGATGCCTTTTTCTGTGTTCCATTGCATTTCGACTCTCAGTTTCTGTTCTCCTTTGAAGACCCTTTAGACCAGAATTCTCAGCTCAGGGTGATAGTGTTACCCCAGGGCTTTTGAGATAGCCACCTGTTCAGCCAGGCTCTAGCTCAGGACCTTAGCCATTTTCACATCCATATACCCCGGTTCTTCAGTATATGAATGACTTACTTTTATCTGCAAACTCAGAAATCCAGTGTTGGTAGGCCACACGGGACCTCCTAAACTTTCTAGCCATCTGTGGATATAAGGTTTCCAAACCAAAATCCCAACTTTGTAAGCAAAAGGTAAAATACCTAGGGCTTATCTTGTCTAAGGACACTCAGGCACTTGGTGGAGAAAGTGTCCAACCCATACTTGCCTTCCCCCATCCAAAGACCTTAAAACAGTTGCGGCAATTCTTAGGAATAACTGGTTTCTGCCAATTTTGCATTCCCAGATATGGTGAAATAGCCAAACCCCTATACACTCTGATTAAGGAAACCCAAAAAACTAACACCCCATATAATACAATGGGAGCATATATATATATATATATATATCACATATATATATATATGTGATATATATATGTATATATATATGTGACTATATGTGTGTATATGTGTGTGTGTATATACATAGCGCATATATATATATAGCATATATATATAGCTGAGGCAGCCTTTCAGATTCTAAAGCAGGCACTACTGCAGGCCCAAGCTTTAATCCTTCCTACAGGGAATGATTTCTCCCTATATGTTACGGAAACGTCAGGAGTGGCAATGGGGGTTCTCACTCAGACTCGGGGGACCATGCCATAACTGGTGGCATACCTAAGTAAGGAAATCAATGCAGTAGGAAAAGGCTGGACACACTGCTTGCGAGTTGTAGCCACGGTGGCTATTCTGGTCTCAGAAGCCATTAAAATAGTGCAAGGGAAAGATCTCACTGTACAGACTTCACATGATGTAGCTGGAATTCTGGCCTCTAAAGGAGGCTTATGGCTGTCTGACAATCGCTTACTCAAATATCAGGCCTTAGTGCTCAAAGGGCCTGTATTTCAGCTGTATACATGTGCAGCTCTCAATCCAGCTACTTTTCTTCCTGAGGAAGGTGCAAAGAGAGTTCTGGGACCAGAACTCTCCTTGGATAATTTCAAATATAAATATTATAAATTCTGTATCTGATAATAATTTTATTTGTAATTGACAAACACCAATTCACTTACCATTTCAACCCCACTACAGATTATGCTGTTAATCCCATCCTATGGATTTTCAACTCATGCACTTTAGTTTTTAGTTCTAGAATTTTAATTAGAGCATTTTTTTCTGACTTTTGTTTTAGGTTCATAGCATACACATGCAGTTTTATAACAAAGGTAAATTTCCTGTTGCCGAGGTTGGGTGTGCAAATAATCTTGTCACTCAGGTACTGAGCATAGTACTCAATAGTTTTTTCAACCCTCCTTCTTCTTTCCTCCCATTTCTGTTAGCCCCCAGTGTCTGTTGTTCCCATCTTTGAATTCATGTGTATTCGATGTTTAGCTCACACTTAACAGTGATGACATGTGATATTTAATTTTCTGACCCTGCATTAATTTGCTTAGGATAATGGCTTTCAGCTGCATCCATGTTGCTGCAAAGAGTATGATTTCCTCTTTTATGGATGTGTAGTATTCCATGGTGTTTATTTGCCACATTGTCTTTAACCAGTTCACTGTTGGTGGGCATCTAGGTTGATTTTATATGCCTGCTATTGTGAATAGTGCTGTAATGAATGTGAGAGTACATGTATCTTTTTCGTAGAAAGATTTATTTTCTTTTGGGTATACACTCAATGAAGGGATTCTTGGGTTGAATGGTAATTTGGTTTTCAGTATTTTGAGAAATATTTAAACTGCTTTCCACAGTGGTTGACCTAATTTACATTCACCAGTAGGATATAAGTTTTCTCCTTTCTCCACAATCTTGCCAGCATCTGTTATTTTTTGACTTTTTAACAGTAATTATTCTGACAAATGTGAGATGATATCCTATTGTGGTTTTAATTTGCATTTCTAATTAGATAATTTTTATATTTTATGTCTTTACTTAAATTTACTTTTTTTTTTTTTTTTTTGAGATGGAGTCTCACACTGTTGCCCAGGCTGTAGTAGTGCAGTGGTGCAATCCCGGCTAACTGCAATCTCTACCTCCTGGGTTCAAGCAATTCTCTTGCCTCAGCCTCCAGAGTAGCTGGGACTACAGGCATGCACCACCACTCCCAGCTATATTTTTTTTATTTTTAGTAGAAATGGGATTTCACCATGTTGGCCAGGATGGTCTCAGTCTCCTATCCTATGATCCACCCACCTTGGCCTCCCAAAGTTCTGGTATTACAGGTGTGAGCCACTGTTCCCAGCTCTAATTATTCTTTATTGAGGTAGAATAATCATAACATAAAATTTACCATTCTAACCATGCTTAAATGTACAGTCTCGTGGTATTGAATACATTCAGAATGTTGTGCAACCATCACTACCATTCAACTCCATATCTCTTTTTATTTTATAAAACTGAAATATTCTGTGCCCATGAAACAATAACTCTCCAATCAAACTGCAACCACCTTTCTACTTTCTCATTATGATTTCGACTATTCTGACAACTTCATACTATACTATATTCCACTTATATGAAACTGGATTATTTTACTTAATGCAATGTTCTTAAGGTTCATCCATGTTGTACAATATGTCAGAGTTTTCTTTTTAAAGATAAATAAAATTCCATCATTCCAACTACATTTTGTAATATGTACATTATTACAACTACATTTTGTAATATTCCAACTACATTTTGCTGTTCCAGTTATCTGTTGATGGGCAGACGTTTGGGTGGCTTCTACAGCTTAGTTACATTAAATAATAATGCTATAGACATAGGCATACAAATATTTTTTCAAGAACTGTTTTTAATTATTTTGGGTGTAAACCGTGAAGTGGAATTGCTAGATTATATAACAACTATTATATGCTAATATTTTCCTTTTTATTGAGAAACCTTCATACTTTTTTCCACAGCAGATACATCATCTTACATTCCTAGCAGAAGTACTCAACTGTTTCAACTTTTATACATCCTCATCCCTAATTACTATTTTCATTTATTTTAAAATAGTCATCCACAGTATTTGAGGTGGTATCTTTTTATAGTTTTGATTTGGCAACCTTGTCAAAATCCAAATGACGATATATGTGAAGGTGTATTTATGGGTTCCTTACCCTAGTTTATTGGTCTATATGTATGTATGTATTTCAGTAAAATATTGTTTTGATTACTGTAAATTTTTAGTATGTTTTGGAATCAGGAACTGTGGATATTCCAATTCTGTTCTTTATTTTTAAGATATTTTAGGCTATAAGAGGACCCTTCAGATTCCAAATGAATTTGAGAATGTGTTTTTCTATTTCTGCAAAAAGAAAAAGAAAAGAATTTCAGAAGAGATTGCATGAATCTGTAGATCGCTTTGTTTAATATTGACATCTTAGCAATACTAATTCTTCTAATCCATGAACACAGGATACATGTCCATTTGTTTATGTTTTATTTACCATTTCTCAGTGATGTTTTATTGTTTTCATTGTATAGGTTTTTCACCTTCTGTGTTAATTCCTAATTATTTTATTTAAATGGTATTTTAAATGGGATTATTCTTCTGATTTCTTTTTCAGATTGTCCATTGTTACTGAATAGCATTTAATTTATTTTTTGTGTGTTGTCTTTTTATCTTGCTAGGTTTCTAATCTCATTTTTAGTTAATATTTTTTTTACATTTATTTACTGTGTGGAATCTCTGGGTTCTACATACAAATTTAACTAATCTGCCTAAAAGATAATTTTATTATATTTCTTTCTTTTCAATGTGGATGTCTTTTATTTATATTTGGACATAGTTGCTCAGCTAAAATGACTATGTTGAATAGACCTGGTGAAAGTGAACATCCTTGCTGAGATCGTGATCTTAGAGAAATATTTCATCATGTTGGCTATATATTTTTATATATGGCTCTTATTATGTTTATGTAGTTTTCTTTTATTTTTTAGTTATAATATTTCAGATGTGTTTATCAAAAACGTTTAGTTTTGTCAACTGCTTTTTCTGCATCAATTGAGAGAATAATGATTTTATCCCATTTCATTTAATTAAAGTGGTGCATTACACTGATTAATTTTATGTGTTGGATTATCTTTGCAATCCAGGAATAAATCTCACTTGGTCATGATATATAATTCTGTTAATATGCTGCTAAATTTAGTTCCTTAGTATTTTGTGGTAGATTTGCATTCTTCAGTATCCAGGTAACAGCCTCAAAGAATGAGTTAGGATGCCCCCTGACTTTCAAATTTTTGAAAACGTTTGAGAAGGAATGGTGTTCATTGTTATTATTGTTTTTTATTATACTTTAAGTTCTGGGATACATGTGTAGATTGTGCAGAATTTTTACATAGGTAAACACATGCCATGCTGGTTTGCTGCATCCATACCCCTGTCATCTTAATTAGGTATTTCTCCTGATGTTATCCCTCCCCAGTCCCTCAACATCCTGCTATCCCTCCCCTAGCTCTCCCACTCCACAACAGGTCCCAGTGTGTGATGTTTCACTCCCTATGTCCATGTGTTCTCACTGTTGAACCACCCAGTTATGAGTGAGAACATACAGTGTTTGGTTTTATGTTCTTGTGTCAGTTTGCTGAGACTGATGGTTTCCAGCTTCATCCATGTCCCTGCAAAGGACATAATCTCATCCTTTTTATGGCTGCATAGTATTCCATGGTGTACATGTGCCACATTTTCTTTATCCAGTCTATCATTGATGAGCATTTGCATTGGTTCCAAGTCTTTGCTATCATAAACATTGCCACAGTGAACATACGTGTGGATGTGTCTTTATAACAGAATGATTTATAATCCTTTGGGTATGTACCCAGTAATGGTATTGCTGGGTCAAATGGTTTTTCTATTTCTAGATACTTGAGGAATTGCCATACTGTCTTCTGCAATGGTTGCACAAATTTACACTCCCACCAACAGTGTAAAAGCATCCCTATTTCTCCCCATCCTCTCCAGCATCTGCTGTCTTCAGATTTTTTAATGATCACCATTCAAACTTTTGTGAGATGGTATCTCAATGTGGTTTAAATTTGCATTTCTCTAACCACCAGTGATGATGAGCATTTTTTCATATGTTTGTTGGCTGCATAAAGTCTTCCTTTGAAAAGTGTCTATTCATATCCTTTGCCCACTTTTTGATGGGGTTGTTTGATTTTTTTCCTGTAAATTTGTTTAAGTAATTTGTAGATTCTGGTTATTAGCCCATTGTCAGATGGGTAGGCTGCAAAATTTTTTTCCCATTCTGCTGGTTGTTGGTTCATTCTAATCATAGTTTCTTTTTCTGTGCAGAAGCTCTTAAGTTTAATTAGATCCCATTTGTCTATTTTGGCTTTTGTTGCCATTGCTTTTGGTGTTTTAGTTATAAAGTCCTTGCCTGTACCTATGTCCTGAATGGTATTGCCTAGGTTTCTTGTAAGGTTTTCTTGATGTTAGTCTTATGTTTAAATATTTAATCCATCTGGAGTTAATTTTTGTATAAGGTGTAAGGAAGAGGTCCAGTTTCAGCTTTCTGCACATGGCTAGACAGTTTTCCCAACACTATTTGTTAAACAGGGAATTCTTTCCCCATTGCTTATTTTTGTCAAAGATCAGATGGTTGTAGATGTGTGGTATTATTTCCAAGGCTTCTGTTCTGTTCTATTGGTCTATATCTCTGTTGTGGTACCAGTACCATTCTGTTTTGATTACTGAAGCCTTGTAGTATAGTTTGAAGTCAGGTAGCATGATGCCTCCAGCTTTTGTTGTTGTTGTTGTTGTTGTTGTTGTTATTGTTTTGCTTAGAATTGTCTCAGCTATGTGGAATCTTTTTTTGGTTCTATGTTACTTTTAAGGTGGTTTTTTTCCAGTTCTGTGAAGAAGGTCAGTGGCAGCTTGATGGGGAAAGCATTGAATGTATAAATTACTTTGGGCAGTATGGCCATTTTCATGATATTGATTCTTTCTAACCATGAGCATGGAATGATTTTCCATCTATTTGTGTCCTCTCATTTCTTTGAGCAGTGGTTTGTAGTCTCCTTGAAGAGGTCCTTCATATCCCTTGTTAGTTGTATTCCTAGGTATTTTATTGTCTTTGTAGCAATTGTGAATGGGAGTTCGCTCATGCTTTGGCTCCCTATTTGTCTGTTATTTGTGTATAAAAATGCTTGTGATTTTTGCAGATTGATTTTGTATCCTGAGACTTTGCTGAATGTGGTTATTGTCTTAAGGAGATATTGGGCTGATATGATGGGGAATTCTAAATACTCAATCATGTCTCCTGAAAATAGAGACAATTTGACTTCCTCTTTTCCTAAATGAATATCCTTCATTTATTTATTTTTTTTCTTGCCTGATTGCTCTGGCCAGAGCTTCCAATACTGTTGAATAAATAGGACTGATGAGAGAGGGGATCCTTGTCTAGTGCCAGTTTTCAAAGGGAATGCTTCCAGTTTTTGCCCATTCAGTATGATACTGATTGTGGGTTTCTCATAAATAGTTTTTATTATTTTGAGATACATTCCATTGATACCTGGTATATTGAGAGTTTTTAGCATAAAGGGCTGTTAATTTTTGTTGAAGGACTTCTCTTCATTTATTGAGATAATCTGTGGTTTTTGTCTTGGGTTCTGTTTATGTGATGGATTGCATTTATAGATTTGCATATGTTGAACCAACCTTGCATTCCTGGGATGAAGCCAACCTGATTGTGATGGAGAAGCTTTTTGATGTGCTGTTGGATTCGGTTTCCCAGTATTTTATTAAAGATTTTTGCATCAATGTTCATCATGAATATTGGCCTGCAACTTTCTTTTTTAGTTGTATCTCTGCCAGGTTTTGGTATCAGGATGATTTTGGTCTCATAAAATGGCTTAGGGAGGATTCCTTCTTTTTTTATTGTTTGGAATAGTTTCAGAAGGAGAGGTACCAGCTCCTCTTTGTATGTCTGGTAGATTTTGGCTGTGAACCCATCTGGTCATCCTGGACTTTTTTTGGTTAGTAGGCTATTAATTGCTGCCTCAACTTCAGACCTTGTTATTGGTCTATTCAGGGATTCAACTTCTTCTTAAACTTGGGAGGGTTTAAGTGTCCAGGAATTGATCCATTTCATAAGAATTTACTGGTTTATGTGCATAGAGGTTTTTGTAGTAGCCTCTGATGGTAGTTTGTATTTCTGTGGAAACAGTGGTGATATCCCCTTTATCATTTTTTATTGTGTTTATTTGATTCTTGTCTGTTTTCTTTTTTATTAGGGTGGCTAGCTTTCTATCTATTTTGTTAATCTTTTTGAAAAAACCAGCTCCTAGATTCATTGATATTTTTGAAGGGGTTTTTGTGTCTCTATCCTCTTCAATTCTGCTCAGATCTTAGTTATTTCTTGTTTCTGCTAGTTTTTGAATTTGTTTGATCTTGCTCCTCTAGTTCCTTTAATATTGATGTTAGAGTGTCGATTTTAGATATTTCCTCACATCTCATGTGGGCATCTAGTGCTATAAATTTCCTGCTAGACACTTCTTTAAATGTATCACAGAGATTCTGGTACTATGTGTCTTCAATCTCATTGGTTTCAAAGAACATCTTTATTTCTGCCTTCATTTCATTATTTAGCCAGTAGTCATTCAGTAGCAGGTTGTTCAATTTCGATGTAGTTGTGCAGTTTTGAGTGAGTTTCTTAAATCTGAGTTCTAATTTGATTGCACTGTAGTCTGAGAGACTGGTTGTTATGATTTCTGTTATTTGCATCTGCTGATGAGTGATTTACTTTCAATTGTGTGGTCAATTTTAGAATAAGCGTGATGTGGTGCTGAGAATAATGTATGTTCTGTGGATTTTTGGTGGAGAGTTCTGTAGATGTCTATTAGGTCTGCTTGGTCCAGATCTGTGTCCACGTCTAGGACATCCTTGTTAATATTCTGTCTCTTTGATCTGTCTAATATAGACAGTGGAGTGTTAAGGTTTCCCAGTATTATTGTGTGGAAGTCTAGGTCTCTTTGTAGGTCACTAAGAACTTGCTTTATGAGATGAACATTTTACCTTGTGGGAGAAGATTGGATTACGAGAGGTGTTTCCCCTATGCTGTTGTCCTGATAGTGAGTACACACAAGATCTGATGGTTTTATAAGGCAATTTTCCCTGCTCTTGCTTTCTCTCTCTCACCTTATTTGGGTCATTGCCATATAAGACCTCTCTCTTCCACCATTACTATAAGTATCCTGAGGCCTCCCCAGCCATACGAAACTGTGAATCAATTAAAGCTCTTTTCTTTATAAATTATCCAGTCTTGGGTATGTCTTTATAGCAGTGTGAAAATGAACTTATACAGTGTCTTACTCTTTTACCCAGGCTGTAGTGCAGTACCATCATCATAGCTCACTGAAGTGAAGCCTCAAATTCCTGGGCTCAAGCCATTCTCCCATCTCAGCCTGTAGGAAAACTGGGACTACAGGCATCTACCACTATACTTAGTTAATTTTGGTTGAGATGGGGTCTCATTATATTTTATAGAGATGGAGTCTCCCTGTGTTGCTCAGGCTGGTCTTGACCTTCTAGTCTAAAGTAATCTCTCACTTTGGCCTCACAAAGCCCTGATTCTTTTTTCTGACTCTTCAAATCTGCCTTTAAATTTTTCTAGTAAATTTTTCATTTTAATGATTGTATTTTTCAACTCCAAAGTTTCTGTTGTCTTCTTGGGTTTTCTAGCTCTTTATTGATATTTCTATTTTGTTCATATAATATTACCTTAACTTTCTCCACATTATCTTTTAGTCCTTTAGATACATTTTAGATGTTTCTTTTAAAGTCTTTATTAAGTAGATCTTCCATCTGGTATTTTTCTGGAATTGTTTGTTGATTTAGTTTTTTTCTTTTTGAATGGGCTATAGTTTTTCTAATTTTTTTTTTGTATGCCATATGATTTTTGTAGAAAGTGGAGCATTTAAATCTAATAATGTTGTAACTCTGGAGATTAAATTTTCCGCTTTCACCAGAGTTGGCTGGGTTCTTTTCTGTCATTGTTATTTTAAAAAAATTACTGTAGGCAGTCACTGTGCTGAGGATCAGCCTGAGGTATAAACTTAAGTTTCAAATCATTTTTGAACCTGCATCTCTCTCTAGACATTTATAGTCACTTTCTAATTTTTTCTATATATGCATTTATTTTTAAAGTATTCTACTCTTTAAAGTCTGGCTTCCAAAACAGGAAATGAAAATTAAGGGTAAAAGCAGGACACTGGTTCTTTAAGTCTCCATTGAAGTCATTTCTACTAGAGGGAGAATTATCTCCATGCAATAAACTACAATTGTTGGGCCTGTTAGACATCAGTGTCATCATTGCCTGATGTCCGGCATTATAAATTATTGTTTATATATTGTGCTCTGCTTTACAGTTGTTTTAGGTAGGAAGCAAATTCATTTTCTGTCATTTTATCTTTGCAAGAAGCAGAATTTCTTATTTGTTAATATTTAATTATTATCTAATAATAATAATTTAATTATCTCCTAAAATCAATAGTATAAACACATCCTTTTTTTATTCTATTTTCTGCAATATTTACAATCACTGTCATATATAAAACACACACACACACACACACACATATATATATGTATATCAGAGTTTACCTTTTTTCCTTGATACAGATTGTTGGTCTCCATTTGTTCATGTTCTAATTCCCGTATCTATCCATAATCCTTTCATCCAAAAAATTTCTAACATTAAAAAGTCACATATATAACACAAAGAACTGACAGCCATAAAAATATGCCTCTCACATTTCCTATTTTGAGGACAGCAATTGATTAATACCCCTAGCTCTTACATCCAAATTTGTACTGTGACCACAACTTCCATGGGTAACTCAAATAAATTGAGCATGGTAGTGTTACAAAGATATTATGATTTCCTTGAAATGTCAGACAGATTGACTGGGTGACTTTGGCTTGAAGCTTCTCCATTAGTTTCTCTGAAACTTTCTTAGAAATACATTGTATTTTGAAACATTTTCTTTCTTCACTTTCTTCTTCACAGTGCTTCACAAAACTTCACTGTGGTCTTTTCATTGACAATCACTACAAATACAGAAATTTATTTCATTTCTTATTTTCAATAATTGCATTGTTATTAATAGCTAAAAATAGTTTAATTCTCAACACTCTTAGCCATAAAATTACATTTTAATAAAAAAATTGTAATAGCTTAAACAAAAGAAATTTTAAAATTCACTAAGAATTTATAGAAAATATATCTTCATTTCAGCCTGTTCTCACTTTCAGAAAATAAGTATATTCTACTATTTTAAAGTTTATTTTATGAGTGTTTAGGAAGGAGCATACTGTAATTGGTCAGAGTTTTTCTTGTATAGAGCATTTCTTTTTTATCTATGCCTGCTGGTAAAATTAAAAGAAACACAATTCTTACTCATGCTGTTTTATTTCTTTAAATTTTTCTCCATTCATCCACTCATTTAGGAAATTTACAAGACCATTATTGCACAGGTATTGACAGTGTACTAGGTTCTGCAGAAGGAAAAAAGCAAAACAGAGCCATGGATTCTTAACATGAAACTCACTTGAAGGAATTATCTGTTTAAAAACAAAAATTCGTACAAAAATTTGCAAATGAAAATTACAACTCCAACATAGTAAAAAGAGGAACTTTTTACTATGGGAGAATAAACAGGAAGAAAGTGATAGATTTCCAGAAATTAGTAATAGAGCTTTTGGTTGGTTACTGCATTAATTTCCCATTGTTGCTGTAACAAACCACTACAACCTTAGCATCTTAAATGAACACACATTTATTCTCCCACAGTTCTGAAGGTCAGAAGTTTGAAATCAGCTACAAGGCAACAGCAGAGCTTATGTTCTTGGAGGCTTAGGGGGAAGAATCTTTTGTCTGTCTTTTTCAGTTGCCTGTCTTTTTCAATGGCTTACAGTTCCTTTCTCTATCTTGAAAGTGCATCCCTCTATTCTCTGCTTTCATATCACATCAGCCTCTCCTCGCTTATATTCTGCCTCTTCTTATGGGACCCCCTGTGACTATATCAGATGAACATTAATAATCCAGGAGGAAACTTCTCTACTCAAGATTCTTAATCAAATCTGCAATGTAACTTTTACTATATGAAGGACATTCATAGGTCTAGAGATTTACACTTGGTTGCCTACCGTAGTCACCCAATTAAATGTGAGTTCATTCTGCAAAGTTACATTTTAGGCAAGTAAAAGAGCTATTACATAGGTATGTTAAATAGCTCTTTGAAAACAACAACAAAGTATTAATGTACAACAATTTTTATGTTCTTTTTGGCTCTACATATAACACCATTCAGGGAAATGTTTTTATATTAACATATTATCTGAGAGAACAGATATTGCTACATATATGTCAATTCTTAGATTTTTCCTGTAGGCAGGTTTCCCTGTGAACATTTGCCAGCTCAAATGAAGAATAAAATGGAGACTTAATTTATGTATTCACAGAGGTGACTCTCCACATTATTTTTCCCGTGTGCCTCACTACATTTCTGAGAAGTAGATTTCTTTTGAAGTCATTGCACTTCATCCAGTCTCTCTTTGCCAATTAATCCCTAGCATATCATTTTATATGCCTGGCAGTCTGCCAATTATTGAAGGTGGCTTTTGGCTTTAGTCAAATGTTCATTTTTCCATTTTTAATAAGATTCATACTCTTTGCATATATATCACTAAAATACTATTCCTTAGTAATTGTCATACTTATCATTTTTTCTCATATATTAACTATATCTATAATTTCATTTCTATATCTACTAATTTTCTAAAATGTCTTATTAGGCTACATTTAAATTATATACTCATTGTAATATGATATAAATGAATTTAAATTATTCTCCAATTTTAGGTTTAAATACGTGAATTTTTTGTATTACATCCAGCTATATCTTTAGTGCAAGACACACTTTCTGTTCCCCAAACTGGAAGACTAGCATAAAATAGATTTTATTTCTCTTTATGTTTCTCTTACTCCAGGTGTTATAATGAAGCTGATTGAAAATTTAAGCTCACTTAATTCTAAGTCGATTTTTTTTCTCATTCAAAACACACAGAGAATAAACACAAATTCAAAATAAGGATTACAGGATTTTAAAAATGTGTTCTTTCCTGAAACGCTAGGTTTAGAATATTTCCTTATGTAAATCCATTTAATTATTTAAAATGCTCTGGACATTTAGAATATTTTTGTATGGTATATTATTAATATTGATGCAAACCTTATTTGAACATGAAGGTATAATATTACATATCAAAATGTTACCTAACTTAAAAAATGTAAAATACAGCATTTTTCTTGGTATATTTTTGTTGCTATGACTGCATCAAGAAAAGAGACTTATTTATCTCATGGCTCTCTCACTCTCAGAAGTTTAAGGGCCTGGCTCTGACTTCTCACAAGGCCTTTTGTACTGTGTCATAACATGGAAAAGATGGTCAAAGAGGGATTACTCTCCCTAGACACATGTGAACAGAAAAAACCCTAGGGAACCCTGGTTTTACGACAACCCAGTCTCATAGGAACTCATTCATTTTTTGGAGCGCTAAACTAATCTCACTAGAGAAGAACTCACTCACTACAAGCACAGAAGTACCAAGCCTCTGACGAGAAATCTACTCCCGTGACCCAAATACATTCCACTAGGCACCACCTCACAACACCACCATATTGAGTAATACATTTCAATGTAGGTTTTGGTGAAGGTAGACAAACCACAACTAAGCCATAACAATATTTTTAGAGAAATAGAGTATCTACATATAAATATAAATTTCTATATATATATATGTTTTAAATTATATTTGCATATTCTTTTCTATTTATAAAGGTGGCGATGCTTCATGTAATGTGTGCATAAGAATCAATTGGGATGATAGTTTAAAAAGAGATTTCTGGGCCTATTCAATTAAATCTAAGTTTGATTGAAGAGATTTGAAGAAAGGTACAGGAATTTTTTTTTTCAGCAAACTATTTGCATGATTCCAAAGCAAGCATTAAATATGGGACCATTTGGAAGATGTGGCAACACGGGTGCAGATTCTCGGCAGGTTGATTCACATCTTTTAAAGTTTATTGGCAGTTTAATCTTGTTTGTTTATAGAAGCTTGGGTGAATCATGATTTGCCTTATACCAGATTATTAACAAAACCTCTTGTTATTAATGTGGGAATTTATCCTTTGTTCCTGTATGATCTGGAAAAATGAAATCTCTAGCATTTGTGCCTTTGAAATAAATAGCCTTGCTTTTAGTTTCTTTGCTATAGAGTCTTAGAGAAACCATCAGAAATTTAGTAAGAGCATAGCTACTGCCACTGTAATAATTAAATTGATCATCAATATGGCTCCAGAATGCTTTCCATAAAATGCTGTTTATCCATTATATAAGAAAAATGGGAGTTAGGGGTCAGGGGATGGGTCGAGGGCCTGTGGTTAAATGTGGGGCATAGGTGAGAAAAAAATGATTTCTTAGTGACCCATCCCTCACATTTTTAGTAAAAGTTTATTACTTCATGCAACATAAGATTATTAATGCTTGTTGGATTTTAAAATGCTTTCTTTGACATAAGAGACACTATTTCTCTTTTGAGGATGTATTGAAATATTATATTCTAAAGCAAGAGAAATATTGGAAATTAATATATTCTAACTGATTAAATGCAAGAATTTTTCTACAGCAGTAAAGCCATGAAAAATCTGAACAAAACATATATGTTCACTGTTCACGTTCTATTACATTTATTAATTTTTGAAAACAAGAAAATTCTTTTGTGTTTATAAAACCAGAATTAAAGTCAGTGTTTTTCTTTCAGCTACAATGGGCAGGAGCATGTTTCAACTAGAGAAAATACAAATGTATCTTACACCACGTGGATTGTTCTGAAAACTGATTGTATTTATTCTGTTGACTAAAGTTATAAGGAAAGTCTTCAATAAATGATGTGAAGTATGATGACTATTTATTTGAGGATAGCCTTAATAGTGTCTCAGTTTTTAAGAGATGGAAGGCATAGAACCATGGATTAAAATCGTTGTTTTAACTTGTCTTTTTCATTCTCTCTGTATTATAAAACTACATTGAGAATGTCTTTTTTATGGTTAAATCAAGTAAAATTTCTAATTGAGTAGGAAAGTCCACAATATTTCATGTTTAAACATGAACTTTAGGAATAATATCCCTAGGAAATGTCAATGGTGCATCAGAGTGGAATGACTTAACTGGATGATGTTAAATACGTGTAGTCATAATTAAGCTTTTAGAAGCCATTAGTGTGTCTTTTCAATAACAATATAGATAGACATGGATTTACTAAAAACCTTTCTTCTAAGAAACTATAATTTATTATTACTGCTGAAATTTATTGAGTGCTTATGTGATAATCAGTATGTAAAGAACCTTCAGAAATAAACTGAGTATAATATACACAATCTTTCTAAATATATTACTTTCATCACCCATATTTTACAGATGGGGACATGGATAAAATATACAAGCAACTTCCTCAAACTAAAAATACAATGTTAAACTACGTTTCTTATTCTATAATGTGAAATTACTGATTATAAAGAAGCAATATTAATTAAATTCATCTATTATAGTTTGTATATTTAGAAAAAATGGGAGGATATTTACAAAGTTCCATGTAAATTTCCTCTATATAATTCTTTTTTTTTTTTTTTTGAGACTGAGTCTCACTCTGTTGTCCAGGCTGCAGTGCAGCGGCACGATCTTGGCTTGCCACAACCTCCGCCTCCCAGGTTCAAGCAATTCTCCTGCCTCAGCCTCCCAAGTAGCTCGGACTACAGGTGTGCACCAACATGCCCAGTTAATTTTTGTATTTTTAGTAGAGACAGGGTTCACTATGTTGGCCAGTCTGGTCTTGTACTCCTGACCTCAAGTGATCTGCTCACCTCGGCCTCCCAAAGTGCTGGGATTACACACATGAGCCACTGTGCCTGCCTCCTCTATAAAATTCTTATAATTTTTAAAAATTTCCGGTATTGATGCCAATCTACGAAAATAGTGAGTTAAGCATCAACTGTATTACTCACAATTTTTGCAATGCTTTATTTTTTAAAAGCAAACACTGTTCTCTAGTGGCAGCTAACACTTTTGAAAATATGACTTTGTCCTACAAACAAATGGTAAATGGTTGTCTTGTCTGCCAAATCATTTTTATCTGCAGTGTAAGCTAAAGGTGATATGCCTTATTGCAAAAGACAAGGGTCATCATGAAAATGAATTTCAATATTCTTGATGTGTGTGAACCATCAATTTGGAAAAAAAGCCTTGAGCATAGACAATGAAATCATAAATTCTCTTGCAATCTATTTTTTGTATAAAAGAAGAATAAAGATAAATGTAACTACGGATTGTACATGATATCATCGATAATGGAATGCACTCAACCCATGATAAGGAGAAAAAAAATCATGTTTGATCTGTTGAGAGGAATACATATTGTAGTTCTATTGAAAACTATATTAAAATTTTAAAGAAATGTAGATATGGAGGACATAAAAGCACTAATTTACATATAATAATAAATAAACTATAGCTGACGTATAATAGAAGATAGAAACAAAAGTACCTACAGATTTAAAAAGTAGAAAGGTGAACAATGTTGATCTCTTCCAGACCCCTAATCCAGCATTACATGATTTGAGGGTTACTTATTGTGACAAAATGTGTTAGATACAATAAAGTATAAATTGGCTTTCTATTATAGACTCTGGAAAATCTATACCATCACCACCATGGTCTTATTATTTCAGCAATGCTTTCACTCACAACTTGGGTAACCCATGGATAAATAATTACTGAAACATTTAGATGGGCATGGTAATCTTCAGAATGCTGGGGAGAGTCCAGAATATTCAAAAGAGGTAGGATACCCTGAAAAAAAAATCACAGTTTATGTGGGATATGTGTAAGAAATATAAATAACAAAGATTAAAATAATTACACTTAATAGCATCAAATGGTTTGAATAATAATGAAAGCATGGCACATATAAATTCACAGGC
Source organism: Cacajao melanocephalus (assembly GCA_963573385.1). Lineage (NCBI taxonomy): Eukaryota > Metazoa > Chordata > Mammalia > Primates > Pitheciidae > Cacajao > Cacajao melanocephalus. The sequence continues at coordinate 135,845 of CAUYLG010040720.1, forward strand.
AGATGAAAGTGCTGCAAGATAGCATGGTTAGGGAAAACATAATAACTGAATTGGTATATTTACATAAGAAAGACAAAACAGGGCTGGACGCTGTGGCTCACTCCTTTAATCCCATCACTTTGGAAGGCAGAGGTGGGTGGATCACCTGAGGTCTGGAATTTGAGACCAGCCTGACCAACATGGAGAAACCCCATCTCTACTAAAAATACAAAAAATTAGTCGGGCATGGTGGTGCATGCCTATAATCCCAACAGATCTGGATGCTGAGGCAGGAGAATAGCTTGAACCTGGGAGGCTTAGGTTGCGATGAGCCAAGATCACGCCATTGCACTCCAGCCCGGGCAACAGGAGTGAAACTTCGTCTCAAAAAAAAAAGACAAAATAATAACTGAGGAATTAACAAGAAAAAATTGTATGAAAGGAGATGTCTTGGGCAAAGGAGATCTTTGTAGCTGCAAAGTCAGCTACCAACTTTGCTTTCATTGCTTAGCATTTAGCTGGAGCAAAACAGCATGTTGACTTTAATTCAATGAGAAAGTGTGTTTATATATTTTTATATCTTAAGACAGACAACAGTAATAATAGAAAATTGGTTTTGAGTGACTATTTAAATAAAAATTGTGATGATACACGTGACCCAACAAAGAGCTTAAAGATCAGCTTTTTAAAGAGAAATTACCTGTTTAAAATATCATGATAATATTATAATTTAATCATATATTATTTCCTTTAAAAACACAAAATATACATGATTAGAAATTCTGCAGTTAGTTTGCACACAATTTTGGTAGCTTTCTCTTCGCCTTCAGACAAGGATATCCTATATTAGATATTTCAATTTTTGCAACAAAAATAAGTAAGATTAGAGCAATTAGTATTAATGTAAGAGAATATAGACTGTAAAGGCAAAGAAAAACATTGCAAGTTTTACTTTATAGTATATACTAACTTTTAGATTGACAGATTTCTTAAAAGCTGAAAGAAATAAGTGCCTAGATGTTTGTGAATACGCCTTTCTTTTAAAAATTTATTTAATAAAATTCAGTAAATCAAAAAATTTTGTGTTCATAAAAACTCGTATATTTCATGGGCAATTTAAAGAATTATCTTTTCTTTAGATTATACAGGACTTCTGCTTTAAATCAGCCTCTATAATTATGCCATCTTTCAGAGAAGCGAAAAAATAATCACCTTTATTGTCATTTTAATTTTCTGTGGTTCAGATTAAAAATGTGTTTCAGAAAGAATTTAAACATTGATTTCAAAAATTATTCTAAGGAGTAAAATGTGATTTCACAGATGAAATAATATTTTTACGTAAAGCCTCGATTTTCTGATACCTCACTCTTGAAAGCACTTCAATTGGCATGAAGAGCTGGTCGGCCTACTTTTAGTAGTGACTGTTTGAAATTAACTCTGTTTTGCTTTATATTATTTCCCTTTGTTCACCAGCATTTGGTCCTTGTAAAAAACTCTCTCTGATAATGCATGTGTTTATGGACAAAGTTAATATGTGCTAGCAGCTTTCTTCTATTTTATTTTAGAATATTTTACATTCACTTTTGCTAACTAATGGGAACCCTGATGTTTACTCTAAATCCACTGTCTCCATGTGTATTCATTGAAAACATTAACCATCCACATTCCTTTGATCTAATGATTCTCAAAATGGAGGTCATCTCAATTGCGGTCTTTGGAAAAATATTCACATTCATCTGGAAAACATATCTCAGAATTACAGTGCTTAATGGCTGAAAATTTAAAATACATCAAAATTTCATTTGTTGAATAGAGTTCAGAGGTTATGCCACTCATGCCTTGAGAATGTTCCTTATGTTTATCAGAAACATTATTGGGGCATAAATTGGCAAGGCAATAATAGGGGAATTGATTGTAAAATATTGCTGTGAGAAAATTTAATTTTATACATAAAAATATTTGATAAAAATGAATTATTTTTAATTAGGGGGAAAACTAGCCTAGTTTTGCATCCCTGATGCCTAAAGATATTATCAATACAATCTAAATGATAGATCAGTTTTTTTCCTGTATTTTTTATGGTATACGGTACCAGTGGATAAAAGTAACACATTTTTGTGATAATATTTTTTAGACTTACATCATGTATGCATATATATGCACACACACTCACATATGATATGATTTTGGAAATACAATTACCTTAATAATTGCTTATACTTTTCCAATGCAACTATTTGTACTTTAATAAATTACTTTTTTTTTTAGATGGGATCTTGCTCTGTTGCCCAGGCTAAAGCAGTACAGTGACCCACTCATGGTTCACTGCAGCCTTGACCTCCTGGGCTCAAATGATCCTCCTGTCTCAGGCTCTCAAGTAGCTCAGAGCACAGGTGCATGCCCACCATGTCAGGCTTTTTAAAAAAAATTTTTGTAGAGATAGGGTCTCACTATGTCTCCCAGGCTGGTCTTGAACTCTTGGCTCAAGTCATCTACTAGCCTTGGCTTCCTAAGGTGTTAGGATTAGAGGCATGAGCCACCACATCCAGCCCAAAAAATTACTCTTAATTAACAAATCCTTGCATCAGGAAAAACATGATTTTATTATCTAGTCCTTTGCATCATAAAGTATTTCTACAGCATTGCTTGTCCCATAATTTTTCATTAAATTATTAAAACCATCAATATAGCTCATGATGTTCTTTACTGACAGTTACCTTTAAAATCATATTTTAAAGAAACAGACAGAAAAGTAGAAATACCAAGCTCTCATATTTCTCTTTACAACAAAAATAAATGTATATATCAATTTGAGTCAATATCCCTTATATGCAAAAAAGATATTTTAGTGCATGATTCTTGCTGGTAACATTTTAAAAAATATATAATGCAACAGAGAACAAACTAGCTAAATTATTGCCAATGATATCACACATTAAGAAACAAATCATTCAAGTTTTTTGTTTAGAAACATGAATAGTTATTCCTTTTAACATTGCAAATCCCATATGAAATGCCATCTTGCTAAAAAAGAAAAAAAATAGCTAGAATAAATTCTATTTATACAGTACATCTAACAATAATTACAGAACATCAGTGCAGTTATCTTCACTGTTTATTATTTTTAAATCATAATGATAATTATAGTAAAATGTTATTCATCTGTAAAATAGAAGATTAAATACAGACATACATTTGAATAACTCTGACACATCTATTATACACAAATTGTGGGGCTAAAGTAAATATTTGTGTTTGAATAAATAAAAATGTGAACGATTATTCAAGTTGTTTTTTGCCATTAGAAGTCTTTTTTTTGTTTTTTTTTTGCCATTGTATATTCTTTTTGCCATAAAATACATCTAGGTTTATCTTTCATAGTCTTTCATATGGGAAAAATACATATGGCAAATAAGAATTATACCAAATTGAATTTATAATATTATTCCTCATTTTATTTAGGTGGTAGGAAAGTTGGAAATAAAAAATTCAATTGTGCATTCCAAAATTATAACAGAGTTAGGTAGGCTTGCCAAAAAACATTATAAACTAAATGTACATATTAAATTAACACTTAATATTATGTACATAATATTAAACACTGATACTATATAGTTGTATTCCATGTTTAGATGTAAATATTACTTTAGTATATTTATTCATAATATATTTTATTCACAGTATGACTGTGTGTATTTGGCTCAAAAATGGGAGGCCATTCCATAGTGCTATTCAAAAAAAAGTCAAGTACAAAGTGATATATTTGCTTTCATATGTGAATTCCAACTTGATTTTATGCTGCAATTTTATATATATAAATTGAATTTAAGTGCACATTTTATAGAAAAAGGAAAGGTTGAGTCACTGTTTACTGAAATTAATACAAAAGTTGAAAGTCTTACTATAATAGAAAATAAAATCCCAAATATATTTTACTTTTGTGAGTGACAAATATGATCATAAATGCATCATAGCATCATTGTGTATATATTAAATATTATTTCATGGGTATAATATATAAATTTTATACCTATTCAACTCTTAGTTGAATAGAGATGATTATTAATATAACTAAAGCAGCATTCTCTTTTAAATCTGCTATTTTAAAAACTTTGTTTGGAAAAAATGTAAGGAAATTTAAAGTTATGATACCAAGATAATTGTGGCTGCTTGCTCAGAGAGATTTTATTGGTGGCATTGCTCTTTTGCATTTATTGTTATCTGGGCTATGACATTGGTTTTCCTGCCACAGTGAAAGGCTAGCCACCCCACCAAGAGTAGATTCATCCCTCAAAGGATTTTCATCCCTTCTATTACACTAATTTACAAAATCTGAAAGATAAATCCAGATTCACAATTTATTCATGTATAGCAAATAACTAAATTGTTATATGGAAAGTATATACGTTATCTTTTGGAAAATGTTTGAATGGACATTGTTATGTTTGCCTTAGCAACTCATTTATACCAATCGTACACATGTGGACACTTTGCTAAATAACATAATATGTTATTTAATCCTCACAGCAACCCTGCAATTGAGGACTTTTACTATTGACATTTTAGAGATAAAGAAACTTATTCATAAGATCAAGTTACTTACTGTACTAGTCCATTCTCACACCCATATAAAGAACTACCTGAGACTGGGTAATTTATGGAGAAAGGAGATTTAATTGACTCACAGTTTCACAGGCTGCACAAGAAGCATAGCTACAAGGCCTCAGGAAACTTACAATCATGGCAGAAGCTGAAGGGGAAGCAAGCATGTCTTACCATGTTGGAGCAGGAGAGAGAGAGACTGATAGATAGAAAGGGAAAGCACCACAAACTTTGAAACCATCAGACCCCATGATAACTCACTATCATGAGAATAGCAAGGGGAAAACTTACCCCCATGATTTTCTTACCTTCCTCCAGGCACCTCTTCAAATTCAAGATGAGATTTGGGCAGGGATGCAAATGCAAACAGTACCATTCCTTTCCTTGCCCCTCCCAAATCTCATGTACTTCTTACATTCCAAAACATAATTATCCCTTCTCAATAGTCCCCCAGTCTTAACTCATTTCAACATTAACTCAAAAGTTTACCTTCCAAAGTCTCATTTGAGAAAAGGTAAGTCCCATCCACTTATGAGCCTGCAAAATCAAAAACAATTTAGTTGCTTCCAAGATATAATGGGGCTACAGGAATTGAGTAAATGTTCCCATTCTAAATGTAAGAAATTAGCAAAAACAAAGGGGCCATAGGCCCCATGCAAGTCCAAAACACATCTGGGAACTCATTAAATTTAAAGCTCCAAAATAATCTTCATCTCCATGTCTCACATCCAGTAACATTTGGGATCCCAAGGCCCTGAGCAGCTCTGCCCCTGTGGCTCATCGGAGAACAACGCTGCCACTGCTTTCCTGGGTTGGTGTTGAGTGCTTGTGGCTTATCCAGGAATGTGGTGCAAGCTGTCAGTGGATCTACCATTCTGGGGTCTGGGGAACAGTGACCCTTATCTCACAGCTTCACTAGGCAGTGCTCCAGTTGAGACTCCATGTGGGGACTCCAACCTCATATTTCCCCTATGCATTGCCCTAGTTTTTCTCCATGAGGGCTCTGTCCCTGAAGCAGACTTCTGCCTGGACATTCAGGTGTTTCCACACATCCTCTGAAATCTAGGTGGAGGTTCCCAAACCTCAACTCTTGCCTTTTGTGCAACTGCATGCCCAACACCATGGGAAATCCACCAAGTCTTGGGGCTTGCATTCTGTGAAGCAATGGCCTGAGCTATATGTTTGCCTTTTTTAGCCATGCTTAGAGCTCAAGTGGCTGGGATGCAGGATGCCATGTCCTGACTCTACACAGAGCAATTGTGCCCTGTGTCTGGCCCAAGAAATCATTTTTCTCTCCTAGGCCTTCAGGCCTCTGATAAGAAGAGCTGCCATAAATTTCTCTGATATACCCTAGAAACATTTTCTCTATTATCTTGGCTATTAACATTTGTCTCCTGTCTAATTGTGCAAATTTCTGCAGCATGTTTGAATTTCTCCCCCTAAATTGGATTTTTCTTTTCTACCACGTGGCCTTGCTGCAAATTTTCCAAACCTTTATGCTCTACTTCCCTTTTAAATATGTTTAAATTTCATACTATCTCTTTCTTCAAGCATATGACTGTATGATTTAGAAAAAGCCAAGGTCCACCTTAAATGCTTCGCTACTTAGAAATTTCTTCTGCCAGATACGCTAAATAATCTCTCTCAAGTTCAAAGTTCTAAAGGTCTCTAGGTTATGGGACAAAATGTCTCCAGTCTCTTTGCTAAAGTATAGCAAGAGTCACCTTTACTCCTGTTCTCAGTCAGTTCCTCATCTCCATCTTAGACCATCTCAGCCTGGACTTTATTGTCCATATCATTTTCTGCATTTTGGTCAAAACCATTTAACAAATCTTTAAGAATTTCCAAACTTTCCCACATCTTCTTGTCTTCTTCTGAGCCCTCCGAACTATTCCAACCTTTGCCAGTTACCCAGTTTCAAAGTCGATATTGTAAAGTATTTTTATAGCAATGCTTCAATCTCCCAGGACCAATTCTCTTAGTTTGTTCTCATACTGTTATAAATAACTACATGAGGATGGGTAATTTATAAAGGAAAAACTTTAATTGACTCACAGTTCTGCAAGCTGTGCAGAAATAATGGCTAGCAGTCTTCAGGATATTTACAATATTGGAGGAAGGTGAAAGGGAAGCAAGAACGTCTTACTATGGTGGAGTAGCAGAGAGAGAGAGAGAGAGAGAGAGAAGGGTAAAGTGCTACACATTTTAAAATTTTCAGATCTCATGAGAACTCATCACTATCAGGATAACAGCAAGGGGGAAATCTTCCTCATTACCCAATCACTTCCCACCAGTTCCCTCCTCCAATTTGACATGAGATTAGGGTGGGGACACAAATCCAAACCATATTTCTTACCTGAGTTTAAATTGTTAGCTGAGTTTAAATTGGCACAGCTGTAGCAAAAAAGTTACTTAACACATTCTACTAAGTAAGCTTTGTGGTACTACCCTGGCAAACGACTTGTATGGTGATTAATTGATGCACATTTTCTTTACGGATGTTATGATTGTAATTCATTTATAGTAAAGCTTTATTGTTCTAGGAGCTGCAACTTAAAATTTAAGGTAATTTTACCTCTTCTATAATTCTCTGTGGATTTGCTTTATTGTAGAGAAGAATATATAACCAATTTCATGGGGACAACTAATTGTAATCACTTTTTAAGTCCTTCAAATATAAAACAAAGCTTTGCAATTTCAGACTCGGTGACCCATTAAATGAACATTTTATAAAGGTAGACTTTTCTTCTCTGAAAAACTGAACATTAACTTTCCAAATATTAAAATGTGAAGAAAATATTAATGGGTTGAAAATACGCTAGCCTCTTCCAGGCTACCAATTTTCTTCTGTCAGTTGTAATATTTTAACAGCTTTTTATTTGCCATTTTAGTACCCATTCTTGGCCCCTTCAAAATGATCACCCATGTTGCAAAATGTCTAGAAATTAAAATCATGTCACATCCCACCTGAAAAGTTTTTCAATTATTTATTAGAAAAAAAAATCCATAATTCTTAAAATGATCTAAAACATTGTTCTTCGTCTAGCTCCTGACTACATCTCACCACATGCCACAATCACCTCATTTCTTACGTTTTTCTATTCAGGTTCTCAAACATAGCAGGTTTTCCCGACTCAGAGATATAGTACTCTCTCTCTCTCTCTCTCTCTCTCTCTCTCTCTCTCTCTCTCTCTCTGTTTTTCAGGTGGAGTTTCACTCTTGTCACCCAGGCTGGAGTGCAGTGGCATGATCCTGGCCAATTGTAACCTCTGCCTCTTGGGTTCAAGCGATTCTCAAGCCTCGGCCTCCTGAGTAGCTGAGATTACAGGTGCCCACCATCATGCCCAGCTAATTTTTGTATTTTAGTAAAGACTGCATTTCACCATGTTGGCCAAGCTGGTTTCAAACTCTTGACTTCAGGTGATCCATCCACCTCAGCCTCCCAAATTTATATTCTCTTGTCTGCAATATTATAAACTCAAATATACTCTGAGAGTTAAGATTCCCTTTCGTATCTGTTATCAAAAATGACTTCCTCTGCAAATTCTTTAGAGATATGTAGCATTGACTTAACTTTTTTTTTTTATGCTGCTATCTAATTATACACCTTGTAATCATCATTTGCTCTATTTTTATATATGTATAACTGCTTTGGTTTTGATTTTTGTTTTTACCTTTAGGTCAAATATTTTATTTAAAAAGGTACATTGTCTAGTACATTATTCCCAACAGCCAGCACATTGACTGGCATAATGCATTTTGCTCAACTAAATAGATTTTCTATTCAAAAGAATAGTGGGCTCAGGATCATTCAGTAGCTGGAGTCATCACCCTAGATAACATGACTATGGTATTTCAAAATGTAAATTGTCTTTGTATGTGTACGAGGGAGACTGTCTAATTTACATTCTATCAAACTTTATATTCATAGTAAATGATTGAAAGATTGAAATATTTCCAAAATTGATTGAGTTTTAATATCTCCTTAAATTTCTCTACAGAAATATTTTATACAGCATCTGGGAAATGGAGAAACCAAAGAAATAGAAACAACAACAAAATCAAAACAAAATCAAATTTTACTGTGCTCTCCAAGACTTTTAAAAAAGGGCTTTCATAGTGCTGGTGTGGTGGCTCACATTTATAAACCCAGCACTTTGGGAAACATAGGCAGGTGGATCAGTTGAAGTCAAGAGTTCAAGACCAGCCTGGCCAACATAGTGAAACCCTGCCTCTACTAAAAATACAAAAGCCAGCCAGGTGTGGTGGCATACACCTGTGATCCCAGCTATTCAGGAGGCTGAGGGAGAAGACTCACTTGATGTTGAAAATACAAATAAATAAAAGGTTCCTCTTCAAAGTTTTCCTCCTAATTCATTATGAATAAATAATACTTTATTCAAAGATTAATTTACCTTAAAGCTTTTGCTGACAGTCCTAAAGTAGCTGTAGGTCGTAATAAATAAAGAAGTGTATTTCGTGTTTTTAGTTCTTACACTTTAACCTAGATTTTTACCCTGACATGCCTGGACAAGCCCAGGCAAGTCTTAGGTCATAGTTTATTCCCCTTCCTTATTTGGAAATGTTATTGCTTCTCTAAGCATTCCTCAAGTTACTTCCTCTTTTCTTTCATTCTTCTCTTCCTTTACTGCTTTAGAAAATTTCCAAGTTTTTAGCAAATTGGGTCACACATAGAAGGTGAGGTCACATTCAGGCCAATGGAAACTGGACATAGTAGTAGGGTGATTGCGTCAGGTTATAAAAGTTATAAATGTCCTTGTCTCCTTGTTCAATCGTGCTCTCCTGGCAATAGTGCTGGCTAGTTGTACCTTTACTGCAGGAAGTAAACTAGCTTTGCTAAGTAATCTATTGTCTTGGTGTGGATTTTTCCCAGTGTTATAAACCCTGTTTCAACATGAACCCTGGAGGTGGGGACTGCAGTGAGCTGAGATCACACCAGTGTACTCCAACCTGGGTGGCAGAGCAAGACTCTGTCTCAAACAAAAGGAGGGCTTTCATAGAATTTGATCAGTATCTCTACTGATATTAACTGGAATAACTCAATATAATAAAATACAGTTAACAGACCTTGATGTTACTCTTCTCTGAGCCAGTTTATGTGCATAAAATCACAATGATAACACAAAGTACTCAATATTCAGCTATGTAAGAAATGTGCAGGTGTGATAGGGAGTTGAAAATCAGAATAAACATAAGTAGACATAGATAGTGAGGACTAAGCTCTGATTTTTTATCTTGCCAAAATTTCTACCTACAGGTTCTAGGGAAACCCTACAAACCATAAATTCTCATCAGGTGAGTTGTCTTTTTTGATCCTACACATCGTGACTTCCTTTACAATCTAACTCTAGCATAACATTATGAGACAAGGAAAATATATTTAACCCCAAAATATATTTCCTTGCCATACCTTGAAATTGTCCTGCAAAGTCTCTCATGTGAACAATGCACATTCTACAGAGAATCCCCTTTCCCCTTTGTTTTCCTGCCTTTCTTTGCAGATCCAGGAGATAATCAACTAAGAGCCAAGCACCTAAAAGTCTGATAAGAAACATTTTACAACCTGCTCTCTGTCTCTCCGAAGTCTGCCATCTGAGAGATTCCTCTGCACAATAAAACTTAGTCTCCACCATCTTGTACCTTAACCTAAAGTTTCCTTTCCATTGATTCCAGGTCTTCAGATAAACTCAACCAGCTGTCAACCAGAAAGTCTTTAAATTGACCTATAGCCTGGAAGCCTCCAGTTTGAGTTGTCCCACCTTTCTGAACCAAACCATTTTTTTTCCTTAAATATATTAGATTAATGTCTCATGCCTCTCTAAAATACATAAAACCAAGCTGTACCCCCACTGCCTTGGGCAAATGTTGTCAGAACCTCCTGAGAGCTATGTCACAGGCCATGGTCACTCATATTTGGCTCAAAATAAATCTCTTCAAATATTTTTACAGAGTTTTACTCTTTTCATAGAGAATAATCAGCACCCAAACACATGGTTCCTCAGAGAAGACTCAGGACATCAAAGGAGTTGCTTGAAATGAGAGCTAAGGTACTAGCAAAGGCCCATTAAAACCCTGAGTTTAAGGTTCTCCTTCAGTGGAACTGGTAAGTCCTCCTGAGCCTAGAACACCTTTGGTTGACCGTCTTTGATTTATTCTGAGCTTATTATTCCTGGGAAGGTGTTGTCCTTTATTTATTTATTTATTTATTTATTTATTTATTTATTTTAGAGACAGGGTTTCTCCATGTTGGTCAGACTGGTCTCAAATTCCCAACCTCAGGTGATCCGCCCACCTCGGCTTCACAAAGAGCTGACATTATAGACATGAGCCATAACTCTCGGCCTATTTAAGAATCCTAATTGAAGTTCTGACATACATTTCTAAAGGGTCTTCTAAATTGCTTTTCTCTCAGAATAAATAAGAATAAGGAGAAAACAAGGAGAATGACCCCCTTCCGAGTACTCTGTAGGTTTTATGGCACCTCTACTTAAAGTTATATCATTTTTGTGCACACTTTAAATTAAGGGGAAAGAGCCCTAAGGTCGACCTGCAAACTACAGAGTTTCTAAGTTCTCATTCTCTATTTTCTTTTCTGCATGATTTAAATCTACTGTTACTCTTTTACTGAGATAAAAACCACTGTTTGGATCTAACATTGTTTTTTGCAACCTGGCAAAGTTGTATTTATCTCATGGCTAAAGTACTGAAGTAATAGCTATGGGAAGTTTGTGTGTGTGTGTATATGTGTGTGTGTGTAGTTAAAGGCCTTTATAATAGACTTCTATAATTTATGTTCAATTGGCAATTGAATCACTGTTGATTTCCCTCTAGCATAGGAAACTTTCCCCATACCTTATGATGTAAATTCTGCTCTCTGATCCTCACCTGAGTTGTTTCCTTATCTGTGTATTTATTTGTGTACACAATATTTTCACTACAAAAAATATATTAAGAGCTCTAATTAATTGGCTTTTAAAAGAAGAAAAACTACTCAAATGATATTTGAAGTTCACATGACTTAAGTGAAGTCTTTACTAAATAAGCAGGCTTTAAAATTATTGATAAAATAATACAGCAATGCCTTTAAGATTGTTAGTGTTTTGTTTGCATCTATTCATCAAGTAGTTTGATGTTTATTTCTGCAAAACACTATAAGATTTGCCATAAGAGTTATAAGATATAAAACCCAGCCCAAGACAAAATAATTTTTACTTATATATGCTTATGTAATATTGCTGGTGTTAAAACACATGCTCTGAATGAAGAGACCCCCAAATAGGCTTTGTGTGAGCAACATGGCTGTTTATTCATGCAGGTGCAGGTGAGCTGACTCTGAAAAGAGAGTCAGTAGAGGGCAGTGGAATAGGAGTTGGCTTTATAGGTTTGAGGTAGGCAGTGGAAAGTTACAGAAGTTCTAGTTTAGGGGAAATTTTGCAAGCTGGGAGGGAGTTGTAGGGTCTGGAGTCATGAGATTGAATAAGGTCAGTTACAAAGTCCAATTGCCTTATCAGTTGAAGCAGGAATAAGGAACAATAGAAGAATGCCTCAAGATAATTAGGTGTGGCAGGGTTGATCATTCATCCCCTTTTCATGGTCTTCCGGTTACTTCAGACTTTCTAGTTCCAGGAACTAATCTGGAGTGTCCATACAGGTCACAGAGGTTACCATGGCATCCATAACACCATCAGTCAGTTGGTTTAAATGAAAAAACTAAATACTGAATTATGGTTAACAGAAAAATAACTTTAAATATTAGCTATCACAGTTTTTTGGTAAATAATCTAGGTAAAGTAGTAAATCAATCAGGTAAATGTAATGGAATAAATGCTTGTAAACTAATGTCATAATTTAGGATCTAAGGTTATTAATTGACATGTATCTGGGCAATTTCCAATTTAAGAATTATAGAAAAACATTTTTAATGTTCTTATTAAATATAAAATATTGTTATAGGAGTTATTAAATAGTTATTTTAGGCATGTAGAGAGAAAAAGAGGTTTGGGAAGTTTTTGTTTCACTTAAAGTAGCTCCCGAGATGTTTCTTGTCTAGCAGGAAAACACTGGATCTTAGAGCCAGGCCAGCAAGCTCTGATATGTGAATGCAAGCCATTTGAAACTGGGTCCACCCAAACACGGGGATTCTACCATTTTTTCTTTGCCCCCACATGTGCCTGGCAACATGGCCACCCCCACATATCCTTTTGTGTGTAGAACATCATGGTGCCCTGTATTTGCATAATAAAAAGCTTAGGTGGGGGGCCAGTTTTTCACAGGTTACACAAATGACCTGACTGGTCAAACTAATCCACTTAGCGCTATGCAAATCAAAGACGACCTCCTCCAGCCTCCAGATGTAAACAGCCACTTTTCCACCGCACACAAAGTTTTCCTCCCTGTTCAAATCCCCCACCCCATCTCTGTACAGGAGAGCTGTTTTCTTCTTCCTTCTTTCTTTCTTGCCTATCAAACTTTTTACTCATTAAGACCACTCCAACTGTGTCTGACATTTTTTCCAAACAGGCACAAGACCAAGAAACCTGGTGTCCTCTAGTCAATATCTTTGTCTAATTCAAAGCTTATTTAAAAGTTATTTATGAAACAAAGTAAAAGCAACCAGTAAATGAGAGAAATATAAAGAAAGTTATAAAAATGAAGAGGTATTTTCAGTAAAAAGAAAAGGCTTAAAGAAAAGTAATTTTATATAAGAAAGAATCTCATGTGTAAATTTTTTTCTTAAAATAAAAAAAGACAGGGTTGTACAAAAAAGAGGGATATTTAAAACAAAACAGTCTAAACACATTGTGAATGAATTATGTAAGTCATAATAAGGTCAGTAAGAATGAATTTTAAAAGGGGTTGTATAATTCAGTTGGCTATGATTAAGAAGACATTATAATAGTCTTTCTAGAGATGGGTGTTTGATATTAAAAAATATACAAATACTAAAGTAAAAAGTTAGTTAAAACAAGATTTTTATTACAAATATTTAAATTACTTTTAATGCAAAATCTTTAAATTTGTAAATTCTATACTCTGTTTCTTTAACATTCTCCAGATTGTTATCTTAGAAGTGCCACTCTTTCTCTTTTGAAAAGACCTTGGATGATGGCTCTCTCCTTCACCTTTCATTGCTTCCTGTAACTTTTACTAATTATCTAAAGTAAGCGAGAAAATATTTGTAAACAGGCAAATAAAATACCTTTTGGAGCTGTCTTTTATTCAGCATGCCTGTTATATCTCTCTTTATACGTGTCATGTAGAAGTGATATTTCACTACCAACTACATGAAAAAGCTCTAGTCAAGTAACTTAATAAATGTCAATGCTTATCAAATTGGTAACCACTAGTGTAACCTGGGGATCGTACTCAGCTCCCACTTCTGAAGAGATTCTTAGCCTCACTAACCCTGAAGAATGGGGAAAAGGGCCCCAGAAGCACAGTGAGTTTGCCATTGGAAGAAACATCCTGGACCCAAAGAGTTTTGTGGAAAAACAATTTATTAGACAGAGAGAGAGAAAGAAGACAGTTCCACTCTGTCATGGGAGGGGACCCAGAGAAGGAATCCATACAGGTAGGGAGCAGCTGGAGTTTTCACCCTTAAGTTGTTCCCTCCCCATTAATGTTCTCATCCAGTGAGAGGAGTTCTTTCAAACTTTCTCTGGAGTGATTGATCTTTGACTCTGATACCAGATTGGCTTCAGGTCCACAACTCTGAGTTACAGAGCCTCCACCTCCCAGAGATTTCAGCAGGTATTTTGGGACAAAGGAGCTTTACCTGACTTTCTCAACCTAGCCCACGCATGGAAAATCCAAAGAACTTTGAATTTGAAATCCCTCTGGTTCCCAGATGGAGGTGTGAAGCCGAGAAACTCTTGCCCTTGAAACCACATCCCTCCTGGATGTGGGAAGAGAAGTCCCTCACTAGCTCAGATGTCTTTTAATTCACATGACCTTGGTAATCGTTGATAAAAATAAACTTGATAAATTTAATCTCAAAACTCACTCCAGTAACCTAACACCTGAAAATCATGTTAAAATCTCAGTTTCCTGCCCCCCTCCACTGATAAGTGGGATTTCTAAAAGTTACAATACTAGGAGAATAAAATATGCTTTTGGTAAAATTTTATAAAATACATGGATGTCAATTTTCAAAAAATGTCAGGTTTTTGGCTGAGGAACTATTGAAGAGTTGCTTTATAATGAAGGAAATTATACAGGCAAAACTAAATGAAAAAAAAATCTAGAGAAACAAAACTCTAAGCCCTATAGTTACCAAGAAGATAGTTGATGTGGTGGAAGGACAAAACCAAGTAACTATTTATTTAAAACCAAATGGTGTAATGTAAAGGAATTGTTCCATTTTGTAAATTGGTTTCATTCAGCTTCAAAAACAAAACAAAACAAACAAAACACCTTTACTATAGTGGATTGTGAATTGTAAAAATAACCACTTCAAGGATAAAATTATTAATCTTAAATGCTATAGAATTCAAGAACTTGTTTGGATGAATGCAGGACCTACGGCTCATTACTGAACAATCACTCAGTATATGTGATCTTAAGGCATAGGGGGTTATTCCTGAGAAAGCAATTAGCCCAGCCAGCCTGATAATTCGTTTATAATATCTGTCTTTCCCTGAGAAGGGGGACTACCCAAATCTCCCTATAAAATACTAAGTGAAGTACCCCAGATGAAGCACTTAATATGTTTCATATGCAAGCCCTGTTTTACTAGGCCTCATGATAACTGGGATACCCTCCCACCAAATACATCTATTACCCAGTTCATGGTAAATCTGTGGATTAAGGGGGCCCTTTTACATGGATGCCCCTCCTATAGAATCATAGGTCTGTTTAAGAAGCCTTATCTGATCTGCTGTCCCTCATAGGTCTTACAGATGCAACTAGCAGCTGGACACCCAAACCCTTTTCACCAGAACAGGTAAAATGGTTTAAGGGTAAAAAAGGCTTCCTGGGACCAGAGCATAAAAACATACAAGATAATAGAATTATAAAATGTAAGATGTTTCAACAAGCTTTATATGAAGTAGTTGTAACCCCTTTTACCTAAATGTCTTATGAAAATGGATATTATATCTAACTGGAGGATGTTTTCCCCTTTCTCGCACTTTAAAACTAAAGACATTTACATCTGCTCATGTGGATCCTTCACTGTATAGCCTTTTTTGTGAAGCGTTTCTCAGGGGCTGATGGCAAAACTGTGAATACTTTTCAATAACAAGACTTAGCTAGAGAATTTCTACTTGATGAGACACTTACTGCCTCGCTACAGAATATTAACTGAAGCTACTTCTATAGTAATGGAAATAATGTTTCCCAAAAAGTTCCATGGTGAAATAAAACAGATTTACATAAAATCTTGCTACCTATGAGCAGAGAGCATTTTTTGCAGGACTAATTGTGAAAAGCTGCTAAATTCTATAGTGCCTAATGACTATCATGAGCTGTTTGGCTTGTAAATAACATTTCCAAAGTAAACAAACATATTGTCTTAAAAGTTGCTACTCTGATTAAAGGAGGGTCATGAGAATGTTTTTCCTTTTAGTTATTTGGGTAAAGTATGTTTTTGTACCAAATTTTCCTTTCTGGCTCCTCCGAAATTCTGATTGTAATTTTATGTCAATGTACTTGTTTGCATAGGTTCTTTTTTTTTTTTTTTAACAACTGGAAACACTGGTTATTTTTCTGAAACTGAAACTAAAATAGCCTACTTTTAGGTAAAGTTTCAGTGAAACCAACTTTAAAAGGAGTCTATATGGCCAGTCAATTTACTGCTGCATTTTATGCAAATAATCAGTCAAGCATAATAGGCCTAAAAGTAAATTTGCACACAAATGGGCATTGCTATAATATTCTCTTTAATAAAAAAGAAGGCAGCCAAAAATTATTTCAATGGTAATGTGTAACATTTAGTAACAGATTTTAGGCCTAACTTTTTAAGTACAGATTAAATCATATTCATTGGCTACAGTAATCCTCTAAGAAGTACCAGATTTTAATTTTTCCTCATGGTTTTAGTTGGTACCCTAATAGAATAGGTTCTGACATACAAATTACTCTTAAGATTGTCAAATGATGAATGTTATTTATTTTTTTGTTTTACTTCCAATGAAACCAAAATCATAGTATTATGAAAACCAGAGATATAAATCTCCTTCATTTCGCATCCCACTTGGTCCAGATCTGTTTCACCGCTACTGCTTTTGCTGCTCCACCATGGCATGTATTTACCTATGCAACAATCCTGCAGGATGCAGGACATGCACGTGTACCCCAGAGCCCAAACACAATTAAAAAAAAAAAAAGGAAAAAAAGAAAAAAAGCTATACAAGCTGCCTCCCTCTAGGCCCAGGAACCATTGCACACAAGGTGGATGTGTAAGATTGTAAGGGCCAGTTTTGAAGAATAAGATTAGGACAAGATCAAACCCTCCAAATCAAGAAAGGTGTATTAAAAAATGTCTAAAACAGATTTAGCTGCCTTCTAAACAATAATGTGTCACTTTTACATCCACCCAAACCATAAACATTTTCTTCTTAGTATAAAATTAAAGGAAAATATTTACTAACAGAATAAAATACCTTGTAACAAAGCCTCCTGGGTTTAATACTTCCAATTATGAGTTGTGAAGATAAGTCTATGTATATATATTTTTTTATATTTCAGAACAATATTTATGTTTCCTATAGCTAGTTGCTATAAGTCTATAACAAAAACCAAGCTCATAGCAGATCAAAACATAGAAGTTAAAAATCAATCTGTCCTGTAAATTTTCCTTTTGGTTTTCTGTCAGCCTTTTCACTTAATTTTACAAAGTAACACATGTCTGTCTGCATCCATTCCTGTGTGGCCTAGAACAATTAATTGGCTATACGTCTTTTGCCTCTGAAGGCCCTGAGCCATAGGGAAGCCTGCCGAGGAAAAAATGACACTGTAGGATTATATGACTTTTCCTGTGACAAAACCTTTTCTCCCTCAAATACCAGTATATGGTACAATACAAAAGTAGGGGGAAATATATTATCTACTGTTAAAAAATCTGTAACAGTTTGGACCTGAGGATGAGGTGTTTCTTGCATTTGATTTATACCTTCCTCAGGATGCTATGTATGTGGAGACAAATTGACCAGAAAGAAGGTTAACTTTATTAAATTCTAATTTAATGTCGGTCTTACAATTCTCAAGTAAGATTTGTCACAACGTCCAAATAACCCATGATAAGGAGGGTAAACACATTGTGAGTCTTATCAAAGAATATGATGATGGATGCCTTGGTTTTTTTGGATGGTTAATTGGTATACAGCCTCTGACTCTACCTGTAACCTTCTTGGATGCCTAAAGCTTGCTATCTTTATGATATTTGTCATTGTATTAACATTATATATCTCTTGTAAATGTTATGCTAGATACAGTGAATGGAGAGGCAAAATTAAATACCTGGATTATGATAGTCAAAAAATAGATCTGAGCCAGGATTTTTATTTTTTCTTTTTAGAGTACACCCTAGGTCTGACTTCATCTCATCCATTAAACAATTAGCTATTACTACAGTTCAAACCATGTCCTCCCCACACTATCCAAATCACTAATTTTTAAAACTGTTGCCATCAACCAGATTACTTTAGGAATAAGCCTTCCTAGCATCGTGGGACTTTGCCGAATGACTAGATCAGACAACTCTAGGAATTGCCCTTCTTAGTGCAATGGGACCTGCAGCTGTTGTCCTGCATACACATTCTGTGGAAAGCTTTTTGGTCACGAGGCGGGGACCAAGAACTCAGCTCTGACTTTTTATCTTGCCCAAATTCCTAGCTAAGGGGTCTAGAGAGTCATGACCTACAAACTATAAATTCTTATCAGACGGTTTGTATTTGAGCCTATATGTCATGACTTACTTTTCAATCTGACTCTGGCATAACATTATGAAACAAAGAAAAAATATTTAACCTTCAAAATATATTTTCTTGCCATATCTTGAAATTGCCTTGCAAAGTCCCCTGTGGGGAAAAATCCACATTCTATAGAGAATCTCCTTCCTCCTTTGTTTTCCTTCCTTTCTTTGCAGATCCAGTAGACAATCAACTAAGAGCCAGGCACCCTTTTAGGTCAGATAAGAAACATTTCATAACCTGCTCTCTCTCTCTCTCAAGTCTGCTGAGAGATTCCTCTGCACAATAAAACTTGGTCTCTATCTTCATCTTAACCTAAACATTCCTTTCCATTGACCCCAGGTCTTCAGATAAACTCAACCAACTGTCAACAAGAAAAATCTTTAAATTTACCTAGAGCCTGGAAGTTTCACTTTGAGTTATCCCACCTTTCTGAACTAAACCAATGATTTTCTTAAATGTACTTGATTGGTGTCTCATGTCTTCCTAAAAAACCAAACTGTACCCCAACCACCTTGGGCACATGTTCTCAGGACCTCCTGAGGGCTGGGTCATCAGCCATGGTCACTCATATTTGGCTCAGAATAAATCTCTTCTAATATTTTACAGAGTTTGACTCCTTTTGTTGACAGTAGCTAGACAGAAAGATGAAAATTTATCAATTACTGGAAATAATAATTTTGTTCTCTATGTACCTTTTCTCATGCTTTCTCTAAGGTATTATTTATGTTGTTTATGCCTCATTACATCAAATGTGTCTATTTAATTTCAATATGACAGCAGATTAGAATTGTAAGGTGAAATAAGGTGAAGAGGCCACTATAGTCTTATATAATGGCCATAGTGGGATATACTATCAGTCAGTGACAGAGAATGTAAAAGCAAACTTCTTATTAACAGAAAACTATCACATTATTAAAAGCACAAGTTTCTAAAGCCATGTTTATTAAATAATAATTGATTTAATAAAATCATGCAGGCATCACTGAGTCATAAAAACTAATATTCATAATGAAAACTAATTGATCAAGAGAATAAATTATTGAGTTATGATTTATGTACATGATTTATTCAAGAAGGCAATGTGCTGTACAATCCACTTTCCAAAGATATCTCTCCAAAATTGTTAATTTAAAAAGAAAAAGGTGCTTAGAGTAGAATATTTTAGCTAATACTTTGGCTCTAATATAATGAAACTTTCCTTTACATTTTGCTAAAAAGGAGTTGTGAATGCAGAAAATTTGAGACAGGTCTCAGTTAATTTAGAAAGGTTATTTTGCCAAGGTGGAGGATGCACCACCAGTGACACAGCTTCAGGAAGTCCTGACATGTGCCCAAGGTGGTCAGGGCTTGGTTTTATACATTTTAGGGAGACATGAGACATCAATCAATATATGTCAGAATTACATTGGCTCAATTGGGAAAGGTGGGACAACTTGAAGCAAAGGCAGGAAGATTCCCAGCAGAGAAAGAGCTTCCAGGTCACAGATAGGTGATAAACAAATGGTTACATTCTTTTGAGTTTCTGATATATGTATATCAACATAAAAATGAGCTGTGTTTGCTGGGCCCAAAATCATAGCATTACCGTAAAGTGTTAGATCTGTTTGTAAAATAGTGTGTTCTGTCTGTGTTCTAGGCTATAGAATATCATCTAAATGTTCTGTAACCAATAAGGAGTAAAATGTTGGGAAGACGAAAGTTTCCTTAACTAGCAATAATAAATGAAAACAAAAATATAACCAATTCTGCTGCTAGAACATCTTAAGTAACAATCTATTCTCACTACAAAAAAGAATAAAATTTTGTTTCTACAAGAAAAGTATATTAAAGTGTGTATTGACAAGCAATATTCTAGAAGTGTGTCAGATGGTTAACAAATACAAATATTAGGACACCACTTGTTAGGCACTGTCTGAATGAAGAGACCCCCTAAACAGGCTTTGTGTGAACAACAAGGCTGTTTATTCATGCGGGTGCAGTCAGCAGAGGGTGGTGGGATAGGAGTTGGTTTTATAGGTTTGGGGTAGGCAGTGGAAAGTTACAGAAGTTAAAGTTCAGGGCAGTTTTTGCAAGCCAGGGAGGGTGTCACCGACAGGGGTTGTCACAAGGTTCAAGGTCCAGTGCCACAGGTTGGCTTATTAGTTGAGGAAGGAGCAATAGTGGAATGTTGCAAGGTCAGTTAATGAGGCACTGCAGGAGCTAGCCATTCTTCTTTTCTGGAGGTATATGTGCAGGTCACAGGGGTCACCATAGTGTACTCCATGTTGCATTCAGTTCAAAGAATCTTGCGTTCCTGCCTTTTTATATTAATAATATAAAGGTAGAAAAGTAAAAACTAGAAAAAGTGGGGGAGCAGTGAAATTTTGGGGGCAGTACACAGGGGTGACGGGCAACGTTTCTTAGCGCTTCTTTGAGTGGAATTGGTGGTGGCATGGAAACCTAAAAGTGGGAAAGAATTTAGATTACCACGAGATTTTAGGGCAAGGGGTGCTATTGTGGGGTTGTTAGAAGAAGCATTTGCCATGTTGACTGATTGGTTATAGCTTGGATACAATTTTGTAGGAATTGAGAGGTTACTCAGAAAAGGCAAGGTTCGAATGAGAGAAAGAGAAAAATGGGTATGAGTATCATGGAAGGAGCCATGATACTCAGTTAGAGAGTGGCCAGTGAGGTCCAGAATAATTATTTGCCTGATTAGGGAGATTTTGGACTGTGTCTTTAAGTCTTTTGATGGTGCGATATACAAGGGCAGATTGGTTTAGATAAAAGCAGCATTCTTCATTTAGGAACAGGCAGAGTCCTCCTCTTTCAGCAGTTAGTAGATTGAGGCCTCAGCAGTTTTGAAGGACAACTGCGGCCCAGGAATTAACTTGGTCTTGAAGGACAGATAGTGTTTGAGTTCTGTCTATAATGCCAGTGAATACATTATTACAGAGACTGTGGAATGTGGTAATGGCAGTAGTAAGGCCTGCTATTCCTGTCCCCATTGCAGCAGTGGAGACTCCTAATCCTACGAGCAAGGGGATTAATGGAATGACTGTTTTTTGTTTTTGTTTTTTTTTTTTTTTTTGTCATGTAGGAGTTATAAGAGGGGTTCATTTCTGTTGGCAAACTGGATTTGAGGAGTAAGAAAAATTAAGGTACAGGCACCTGTCCAGTTGGTAGGAAGGCAGAGTTAGGTGGAGGAGCTAAAGAGGAAAAAATGTTCTTGGCTGAGGCAGAACTGGAAGGATAGACTGAAGAGATGAGGAAGTGCCCTGGGAGGTCTGGGGTCTTGGACCCAGATGCCAAGGGAAATGGGAAAGACCACGGCTGTTAAAGCTTGCAGTGGGGTTTGATGGGGTAATTCCGTGGAAGGAGAGGTCTCGTTTTCATGGTGTGTGAGAAAGGATTTGGTATCTATGAGTAACCATTCACTCTCATTAACAGGGTTAGGTGTGAGCAGGCAGAAAGAGGGGTCTTGAGGAGAGTCTGATGAATAAGGGGAGGGCAGCCAAGGATGGAGTAAGAGACAGGGTAAACGCCTACCTGGGCAAAACTTACTATTGACATACTTAAGAGTGCTAGCAATGAAGGAGGGCCTTTCCATAATGCAAAGCTGGTATGTTCCTATTTCTTGGTTAACATCAGTGACAGGGCCTTGGAGGTGAAGTGTAAAGGAACACAGAGTGTGGCAGTTTTCTTAGGGGAATTCCATTAGGTGATTGCTGGGAAATGCATAAGGTAACAGCAATAGAGATAGTTGTTTGTGTTGTTTTAGTGGTCCAAAAATGGGGGGTTGTGGAGTAGACATAAGGGGAAAGATTATGTAGGTAGTTGTGAAGAAGAATAGCAGCCTGGTGGTATGAGATATCTAGGGTGTTTTTGTTGAACCTTTCTAGGAAGTAGAGTTCTTCCCGGGGATACAGATGAGGTTGTTGAAAAAGGTCCGGAAGTGTAAAGAGACAGGAGACGTTGCCCAGTAAGCTGGTAGGGTGGGGAAGGCTGTGTAGAAGGAAGAGGAGAGGGAAATGTATAGCCAACAATTGCTGGCTAGGGAAGGGTTTTTTCCTTCATAGCAAGAATGATAGGTTATGAAAGTAAGAACCCAAGTTTTTGCAGGGATCGGAGTGGCAGTATAAGTTGCAGCTGATAGAAAGATGCAAAGCCAGCAACCTGTTTCTGGAGTTGGCTTGGATTGGTTTAGGAAAGAATGGATTAAGTTAAGGGTTTTGTAGAGGCCGCTGGGAATCATAGGAAGGGTAGGTGCAATGATGTGGGGCAGCCAAGGGAGCAGGAGGAATAGGCAGACAGAGAACGAGGAGGAAGGTAAGCAGTTGTACTTTGCTGGGGGAGAAGTTACACAGAGTACCTTGGAAAAGAAGGTTATTTATCCACTCTAGAAGTGGAACCAAGAAATGTCTTGGAAAACAGTATAGAGGAAGTGGGTAAAGCGGCAAGATAGACAGGAGCAGGGCATTTCAGTTTCCTCAGGGATTCGGGTGAGTTTCAGAGAAGTTGGGGAGAGTATACGGGTTTTGCACTACAGGATCTATGGGGAGCACTATCTGATTAATAAGGCAAAGGTTTTTGTCTAACCTGTAGGACTTGTCCAGTTTTTGGATGGTAGCACTGGGGTGTTGTAGCGAGAGTGAGTGGGAACTAAAAGGCCATGTTGTAGTAAGCCAGTAATAGCAGGCTGCAGGCCCTTTAAGGCTTGTGCTGGGATTGGGTAATGGCACTGGGCAGGATAAGGGTGGTTAGGTTTTAAGGGGATTATGAGTGATGAATGAGTTGTAGCATCGGATGGGGAGGTGGTGTACCACACCCTAGGGTTAAAGTAGGGGGACATAAAGGCAGGTATTGAGGGAGGTACAGGTTCAGAGAGGAGGGCAGCAATGAGGTGTGGCTGTAGCCCAGGCACAGTTAAGGAGGCAATTTTGCTAGGACATCTTGGCCTAACAGGGGAACTGGACAAGTGGGGATAATCAGGAAAGAATATGGAAAGGAGTGCTGGCCTAATTGACACCAGAGTTGAAGAGTTTTGAGAGGCCTAGAAGCCTTGCCATCAATTCTCACAACAGTTATGGAGGCCAACGAGACGAGTCCTTGAAAAGAAGGCAGAGTGGAGTGGGTAACCCCCGTGTTGAATAAGAAGGGGATGGATTTACTCTCCACTGTAAGAGTTACCCAAAGTTCAGTGTCTGTAATGGTCCAGGGGGCCTCCTAGATATTTGGGCAGCATTAGTCTTCAGCTGCCAAGCTGAGGAGATCTGGGAAGGATGTGGTCCAGGAGCTTTGGGTTGGAGCTCCAGGAGCTCTGGGAGCAGCGATGTGAGTCAGACAGTTCGACTTTCAGTGGGGGCCCCACACAGATTGGGCAGGTCTTGGGAGGAATCTGAGGCTAGTGGCCAGGTTTCTGACACTTGAAGCAAGATCCAGGGGCTGTGGGGTGGGGTGATAAATGCTGCAGCTGGGTGCTTTGAAGTCTTTGTGAGCCAGTGGTATGGCTGAAGTTTATCTTACAGCAGAGGCAAGCATCTGTACTTCTGAGATGTGTGGCCACCGGGCAGCTTCTTCCCTGTTATTGAACTCCCTGAAGGCGAGGTTGATTAATTCCTGTTGTGAGGTTTGAGTGCCAGATTTTAATTTCTGTAGCTTTTTTTTGTAACGTTAGGGGCTGATTGGGTGATAAAATGTGTATTAAGTGATTTTTAGGGGTGAGAGTAGAAGTGAGGATGACATTTAGGTTACTCCAGGTGAGATTATAAGATTGGGTTAAGTATTAAAATTTTTACATATATTTGGTGGGGTTTCATGGGAAAGAGTCTAGATACTGACTGATTTGGGAGAGGTCAGAGAGAGAAAAGGGAACATGTACCCAGACTATTCCTTCAGCTTCCGTCACTTTGTGAAGGGGAAATTGTTGGGCAGGGTTGGGGAGGTAGCAGTGGGACTAAATTGTAAGCCGAACCAGGTATGAGATGGGGAAGTTATATGAGGGGCATAAGGAGGTATGTTGTGAGCTGAAAAAGAGGAGGGAGGCTCTGGATGGGGGGATCGGGGCCTGGTTTAGGGTCTGATTTGGACAAGTGGGTGGAGAAAGATCAGAAGGGTTGTTGGACAAGGAGGATTTTGAGTTACTGGCGGAAGCAGGAGGGCTGGACGGAAGGGAAAGAAGGAAAATTTGGGATAAATTGCATTGAGAGCAGAGATTAGGAAGGGATTGGGGTGTAAAAATATGCCTGGACATAGGACACTTCAGACCATTTGCCCATTTGTTGACAAAAGTTGTCTAGGTCCCTCAGAATAGAAAAATTGAAAGTGTCATTTTCTGGTCATTGGGAACCATTGTCTAATTTGTACAGGGGCCAGGCTATATTGCAGGAAAAAAAAAATGAGACATTGAAGTTTCAGATGAGGTGACAGTTGAAGAGATTTTAGGTTTTTTAAGGATGCAGGCTAGAGGTGAGGTCAGAGGAATAGAGGACAGAATATTGCCCATAACAAAGGAGATAAATTTTAAGGAAAGGAGTAAAGACAAGGAGAATAAGAGGAGGGCAGCTACCAGGGTTTTCAGTAGGTGTCCCTGACTGAGTCTTGGGCTGTACCATGGGTAAATGGTCCAGGCAGATGTCCCTGCTACTGACCAGACACCAAGAGAAGACTGTCTTCCCGAGTCCGTGACCAACATTGGAGTTTTTGAGCAGATGGAGAGTGTCTCCTTCATTGCTGCTTAGGAGAAGGATTTAATGGAAGGAGAGAAAGATGGGGACAGAATTGTCTCCTTTATCTCTACTTAGAAGGAGAAGAATTTAAAGGAACACAGAGAGAGGGAGAGACTTGTCCCCTCTGTCTCTACTTAGAAGGAAAAGGATTTAAAGGAAGAAAGAGAAAAGGAGAGACTTGTCTCATTTTTTCTCTATTTAGAAGGAAAAGGATTTAAAGGAAGAGAAAGAGAGGGAGAGACTGCTTACCTTATCTGAAGGTGGAGAGAGGGTTGTTGGGCTGGTCTGGTGTCCTGAGGTCGAAGGTGGGTCTCTTCACAGAGGAAAGCAGGGATATGGGGCTGGTCTCCCAAAGGAGTACCCCTGTCCTGGGTTTAAGCACAAAATGTTAGGCATGCTCTGAATGAAGAGACCACTTAAACAGGCTTTGTGTGAGCTTTCCTTCCCTTCTCCCTCCTCTCCCCTTCCCTTCTTCCTCCCTTCCCCTCCCCTCCCCTCCCCTCCCCTCCGCTCCCCTTCCCTTCCCTCCTTTCCCTTCCCTCCCTCTCTCCCTCTCTTCCTCCCTCTCTTCCTTCTTTCCTTCCTTCCTTCATTCATTCCTTCTTCTCTCTCTTTCATTCTATGTTTTATTTATTTATTATTTATTTATTTACTTATTTACTTATTTACATAGTGGGTCTTGCTATGTCACTCAGACCGGACTTTAACTCCGAGGTTCATGCAATCTTCTTGCCTCAGCCTCCTGAGTAGCTGAGATTACAGATGTGTTTCACTGCAGCTAGCTATGCACCTCTCTCTCTAAATCCTCAGTATTCTCTCCCCACTCATTAAGTGGTACTACTTGTTCTCCTATCTCTGAGACTCTAAAAACAATTAAAAGAGAACTGTCATGTGTACTACTTGACACGTTTCCACACACTCAGGACACACTCAGCTTTCTCTTGTTAATACAGAGGGATTATTGGTTCTTCCTCCTAAGGAAAGCTTACCTATTTTTGCACTCAGTTTAATACTCTTTCACTTATTTCATCTGTGCCACAGAAAATGGTTCTGTCTTCCATAAGTTCTTTTTCTACACTGATTTTCTCTCATTTGATTATTCTAATAGCAAGTAAGATGTACTCACTCATTTATAAAGCAAACAAAAAACAAAAAGACCTTCTTCGTCATCATATACAACTTTTCACTACCTTCTGCCTAGTCACTCTAACTTTATTTGCCCATATTTATTTTTCTGCTCCTCAAATACCTTCAGCATGCTGCTACCTCAGGACCTTTGCACATGCTCTAACTTCTACTTGGAATTTATTCCTCTTGACTGCTATATAAATCTACTTCTAGATCACTGTCATTTTCTTCAGGTCTTTCCTGAAATATCATCTTATCATAAGGCCTTTTATAAAACAATATTATTTTCTAATCTGCTCCTGCTATATCTTTTCTCCTAGCCCTTATCTCTCTCCCACATATTGCCTATTTATTGTCTGAATTTTTTACTGTAAAGTGAGATACCTGAGAATATATGTATTTAATAAGTTCTAGTCAAGGATATATAAAATGAATATATAAATATACATACAGAAAGTGAAAATCCACGTAGAAATATGTTATCAAAAATGTTAATGGCATAGCACAGTGGAAAAACTATCAAATAAAGACAAAAATCTCATTATCTATACATATACAAAATAAAGACAAAAAACTCATTATTTATACATATACAGCCAGTTTAATTAAGTTGCTATTCCAGGTCAGTGGAAGGTGCTATATGACCTAGAGAGAAATGGAATTTAAAGCAATAAGTTTAATAAAATTCAATTCTCATTAGAGTGTAAGAAAATAGGAATTTCATACATGTTAACTGGTAAAGCCTCTTTGAAAAGCAATAGGTAGTATCTACATAATATTTCTTTCAATCAATACAGTCTACTTTTGCAACCCTATGATAAAGATACACAAATGTTTCTAAAGATACACTTGAAATCTTTAAATATTTAAAAATAAGATGTATATCCATGTGTAAATTACAGTTAGAAAATATTTAAAAATAAATACACTGAAGCTGGTTGTGTGCCTATAGTTCCAGCTACTTGGGATATTTGAAGTGGGAAGATCCCTTGAGCTGCGGAGTTCAAAGCTGTAGTGTATGATGATCATGCCTGTGATTTGTCACTGCATTTGAGACTGTGTAACAGAGTGAGACTCCTATTTCTGAAATAATAATGATAATATTTAAATAAATAAATGCATTAAAGTAAGGAAAAAGGACTGAAGGGAAGAAAGAAGGAAGGAACGAAAAAATAAATGAGAGAAAAAGAATCATTATATTCCAGTTGTGGTATATTATACTTTTTAGTCGTACCCCAAAATGCCAGGGCAGCCCAATTCCTTTGCCTTGATAAAGATGGCCTTGTCTTCATACACTATAATTGTATAATGGACCAAAGCCAGTTGTACAAGGCAAGCTGTGCTTCAACTTTGGCAGCTCTGAGTGGACTTCATATATAGAAGTGTTTTTGTTCTATAATATTAGTCTCTTGCTGTGCTCATTGCCCTTTTCAATTCAGAGCAAGGGTTTCCAGGAGGGAAGCACTGCAGACATCCAGATTGTTTGGCTAATGTCTGCTACCAGTCTGTGTGAAAAGCTGGTATGCCCATGTCATGAACCCGCAAGTTATGCTAACCAGTCTGATGCTGGGAAGGTTGTTCCTCTGTTCAACCTCTGGACCCCACCATAGGAGTTCCATAGAGGAGACTGAAACGAACAGACAAAAAACTACTGAATACGACTGATAGAAAAGATCAAAGTAGCAAACTATTCATTTGCAATAATATAAAGGCTTTGAATGCCTTTTAAGAACGTCACTATGTAAGTGAATGAATGACAGTTTGTATAATTATCTAGCAATGTATTAAAAACATCAACTTTAGATTTAGGTGTTAGCAAGGTGTATTCATCAGGGTTTTCCAGAGAAACAGAACCAATAGGATGTGCATGAACAGAGAGTTTTATTTTAAGGATTTGGCTCATGTGATTTTGAAGGGTGGTAAGTGAAAAATCTGTAGGGTGTGGCTGGGCATGGCGGCTCATGCCTGTAATCCCAACACTTTGGGAGGCCAAGGCAGATGGATCACGAGGTCAGGAGTTTGAGACCAGCCTGGCCAACATAGCGAAACCTAATCTCTACTAAAAGTACAAAAATATTAGCTGGGCATGGTGATGGGCACATGTAATCCCAACTACTCTGGAGGCTGAGGCAGGAGAATCACTTGATCCCAGGAGGCGGAGGTTGCAGTGAGCTGAGATTGCCTGCATTCAAGCCCTGGTGACAAAGCAAGGCTTGGTCTCAAAAAAAAAAAAAAAAAAAAAAAGTGTGCAGTGTGACTTGATTAGCTAGAGATAGAGATCCTGGAAAGAACTGATGTCATAGTTTAAGTCCAAAGGCTATCTTCTGATAGAATTTCTCCTTGCTTGGAAGTGTTCATTTTTTTTGTTCTGTTCAAAGCTTCAACTGATTGGGTAAGGCATAACCACATTATGAAGGGCAATCTGCTTTACTCAAAGTCAACCTATTTAATTATCATTCTCATCCATAAATATCCTTAGAGCAACATTCAGGATGTTTGACCACATATCTGGGCACCATAGCCTAGCCAAGTTGACACATAAAATTAACCATACAAAAGACAAAATTAATTTACAATCTTAGCTGTAATGACTATCTTCGTGATAGTTAAAAAAATCATAATAAATTTAGTGCCCTTAACCAACTTAAATGATTTATTTCTATACATTATTATTTAAAATGCTGGACCAACTAGAATTTACAACAGGTTATATAAACCTTACCTCAGAAAAAGAATATCGACAATGATCGTCTCAAATCCAGTAGAGATCTCATGCATGCTAAATGTACAGCAGAGCCTATGTTGTATTTATATAGCTTATAAATATAAACTTTCATTTTATATTTTGCTTGCTCTAAAATGACATACAGTTTTAGACTAGGAGGCACTATAATAGCAGATTTTTCCAGATGGAAGTGAATGGCATAATTGATTATTTGCTGCATATTAAAAGATGGTATTTTGGACAAATTACTATCCGCCCATTTTCTCCAGTAGGAGCTACAACCTGATTTAAAACAAGATTTTAAATGTATAGTTGCTGGCTATGTCAATAACAAGGAAAAGAGCTATGTAATAAATGTGAGATTTGGTGGTTTTATGCAGATTCAGTCTGTAAACCTCATAACATTTTGTGCTTGTTTGCAGTAGAATAGTAAAAAGATATATATTCTAGAAAATGGTATTATAAATTACATAAATCAAACTCTCCATTTTACATATGA
The DNA here is from genome assembly GCA_963573385.1 of Cacajao melanocephalus. Taxonomy (NCBI): domain Eukaryota; kingdom Metazoa; phylum Chordata; class Mammalia; order Primates; family Pitheciidae; genus Cacajao; species Cacajao melanocephalus. The sequence goes on from CAUYLG010040720.1 coordinate 165,419, forward strand.
GGAAATTTGCCACAGAATGGTAGTGCTTTCCTTGTTCATAAAGTTTACATTGACAGAACAAGAGCTAGTAAAATAATCTCCTGAAATTAATCTCCTGGCTGTGGAGGAATTAACTACAATTATTCATTTTCTTGGTCTATTTTGTGTGGCTATAAAAGAATATGCAAGACAGGGTAACTTATAAAGAAAATAAGTTTATTTGGATTACAAGTATGGAGGTAGGGAAGTCCAAGATTGGGCAGTCCATCTGCTGAGGTTCTCATGCTGTTTCAACTCATAGTGAAAGCATAAGGAAGGAAGCGGGTATGTGCAGAGAAACCGAGCAAGAGAAGGAGCAACCAGCTTGTATTAACTAATCCTTTCAACAAGAGCAAGAACTCACTCCCTTGAGACAGCATTAATCTATTCATGAGGATCTGCCCTGTGACCCAAACACCACCTACTAGGTCTCACTTGCCAATACTGCCACATTGGAAATCAATTTTCAACATGTATTTTGTCAGGGACAAATCACTTCCAAGCCATAGCAACTGTGTACCCACAAATAAGAGTCATAATCCACCAGGCGCAGTGACTCACATCTGTAATCCCAGCACTTTGGGTTGCAGAGGCGGGCTGATCATTCGAGGTCAGAAGTTTGAAACCAGCCTAAACAACATGAAGAAACCCTGTCTCTACTAAAAATACAAAAATTAGCTGGACGCAGTCGTCGGCACTGTAATCCCAGCTATTGGGAAACTGATGCAGGATAATCGTTTGAACCTGGGAGACAGAGGTTGCAGTGAATGAGTCAATATTGCACCACTGCACTCCAGCCTGGGTGACAGAGTGAGACTCTGTCTCAAAAAGAAAAAGAAAAAGAGTCATACTCTATTAGGGTTTCTCTTAAGTTGATCATTTTTTTCTGTATATAAAGTGAAACATTTCAGAATAAATTAGTATGATTTATTCCTACCCCAGTGACTATCCTTTCATTCTTTTATCAAAATGGTTTGTTATGATAAATGTAGTGTTCATATTTCAAATGCATTGTTTACCTTTGCTTACACTGTATATATAGAATCATCAAAAGCATATGGTATTATGAGATTTTTATATTTGCATGTTAAATATTATATAACATTACTATGCAGTATGCTTTTACTACTCAAAATTGTGTTTCTGAGTTCTACATCTATTTATATCTATGTGTGAAAATATTGACCCTAAATGTGATAGTGTTTTACAAATAGAATTTTTCTATTCTCAGTGATTTTTTATTATAAACAATTTGATATAAACATTCATATGCATTTTTACTTCTACAAAGTTGCAAGAACTTCTATGTCATTTACTCAGAAGTAGTGTTTCTGGTTCTTATAGTAACTATTATTATTTATCTTAAATTTTTTAATTTTTGTAGTTTTGGGGGTACAGCTGGTTTTTGGTTACATGAATGAGTTCTATAGTGGTGAATTCTTAGATTTCAATGCACCCAACATGGAAGCAGTGTGCACTGTACCTAATAATCTTATATGTCTGACTCCCCTCTCAACCTCTGACCTTCAGTCCCCAAACTCCATTGTATAACTCTATCTCTTGGAATCATCATAGCTTAGCTCCTACTTACAAATGAGAACATATGGTATTCAGTTTTCCATTCTTGAGTTACTTCACTTAGAATAATAACCCCAGCTCCATCCAATTAGCTGCAAAAGTTTCATTCCTTTTTATGGCTGAGTAGTATTCCATGGTGCATATGTACCACATTTTCTTTATGGAACGAACACTCATTGGTCAATGGGCACTTAGTTTGATTACATATCTTTGTAATTGCTCATTGTGCTGCTATAAACATGTGTGTGCATTTGTCCTTTTCATACAATGACTTATTTTCCTTTGTATAGATACCCAGTAGTGAGATTGCCAGATCAAATGAACTATCTACTTTTAGTTCTTTAAGGAATCTGCATACTGTTTTCCATAGTGGTTGTACTAATTTACATTCCCACAAGAAGTGTAACAGTACTTCCTTTTCACCAAATCTAACAAATATCTATTGTTTTTGACTTTAAATTATGGTCATTCCTGCATGAGTAAGGTAATATTTCATTGTGGTTTAAATTTGCATTCCCATGATAATTAGTGATGTTGAGCACAATCGTGTGTCTGTGTATCTTCTTTAGAGAAATGTTTGTATATCTTCCTCGGAGAAGCATCTATTCACATCCTTTACCCACTTTTTGATGGGATTATTTGCTTTGGTTTTTTTTCTTGTTGATTGTTTGAGTTCCTCATAGATTCTGGATACAAGTCCTTTGTCACATGCATAGTTTGCAAATACATTCTCCCATTCGATGGGTTGTCTATTTACACTGCATAGCAAAATAAATAATTTTTGCTATGCAGCAGGTTTATAGTTTAATTAGGACCCAGTTATTTATTTTTGTTTGTGTTAAATTTGCTTTTGGGATGTTAATCTTGAATCTTTTGCCTAGGCCAATGTCCAGAAGAGTTATTTCAATGTTATCTTCTACAATTTTTTTATGGTTTCAGGTCTTAGATTTAAGTCATTGATACACCTTGAATTGATTCTGTGTAAGGGAAAAGATGAAGACCCAGTTTCATTCTTCCACAAGTGGCTTGCCAGTTACCCAGCATCATTTCTTAAATAGAGTTTCCTTTCCCCAATTTATGTTTTTGTATGCTTTGCTGAAGATCAGTTGGCTGTAAGTATTTGGCTTTGTTTACGGATTCTCTGTTCTGTTTAGGTCTAAGTGCCTATTTTCACACCAGTGTAATGCTGTTTTGATAACTATAATCTTGTAGCATAATTTGAATTCCAGTAATGTGATGCCTCTAGATGTTATTTTTGCTTAGAATTACTTTGGCTATTCTAAGCAAAAATAACACATCTAAAGGCATCACATTACTGGAATTTTTTAGCTCCCTCTGAATTTTAGAATTATTTCTAGTTCTGTGAAAAATGGTGATCATATTTGGATGGGAATTGCATTGGATCTGTAGATTTCTGTGGGCATGATGGTCATTTTTACAATATTGATTCTTCCCATCCATAAGCATGGGATGTGTTTCCATTTGTTTGTGCCAGCTATTATTTATTTCAGTAGTGTTTGTAGTTGTCCTTGTAGAGAACTTTCACTTCCTTGGTTAAGTATATTCCAAGGCATTTGTGGTTTTTTGCAACTGTTGTAAGGGATTAAATTCTGTATTTGATTCTTTTATTTCGTTGTTGTTGGTTCATAGTAGTGCTACTGATTTGTATGCATTAATTTTGTAAGCTAAGACTTTACTAAATTTGTTTTTCAAATCTAGGAGCTATTTGGATGAGTCTTTATGGTGTTCTAGGTATGCAATAATATCAACAGAAAATAGGGACAGCATAACTTCCTCTTTTTAAATTTAGATGCCCTTAATTTCTTTCTCTTGCCTGATTTCTCATCTAGGACTTCTAGTACTATGTTGAATAGAAGTCATGAACATGGGCATCCTAGACTTTTTCCAATTTTCAGGGGGAATGCTGTACATTTTTCCTCAGTCAATATGATGTTGACTGTGGATTTTTTATATATGATTTTTAATTTTGATATAAGTCCCTTCTGTGCCTACTTTGTTGAAAGTTTTTACCACCAAGGGATACTGGATTTTATCTAGTGCTGTTTCTGTGCCTATTGAGATAATTATACAAACTAAAATATATATATATAATTAATTTTGTTTATATGATGTGTCACATTTATTGACTTGAATATGTTAAACCATCCCCTCTTCCCTGAAATGAAGCTCACTTGATCATGAAATATTATCTTTTTGATGTGCTGTTGGATGTGAATGTTTCATTGAGACTTTTTGCATCCTTGTTCATCCAGGATATTGGTTTCTAATTTCCTTTTTGTTATGTCCTTTCCTGGTTTTGGTGTTAGGGTGATAAAGGCTTCATAGAATTTTTTAGGGAGAATTACCCATTTCTCTGTCTTTTGGAATAGTTTCAGTAGGCTTGGTACCAATTCATCTTTGAATGCCTGGTAGAATTCAGCTGTGAATAAATCTGGTTCTAGACATATTTTTTTCCTTGGTAATTTTTTTTTTATTACTGATTCAATCACATTGCTTGTTATTGGTATGTTCAGGGTTTCTATTTCTTTCTGGTTCAATGTAGGAGGATTAAATCCTTCCAATAATTTATTTATTTCCTCTAGATATTCTAGTTTGTTCTTGTAAAGGTGTTCATTGTAGCTTTGAACAATCTTTTGTATTTCTGTGGCATCAGTTGTAATGTCTCCAGTTTCATTTCTAATTGAGCTGGTTTGGATCTTCTCTCTTCTTTTCTTGGTTAATCTTTCTAAGAATCTAACACTTGCTTTTATCTTTTCAGTGAACCAGTTTTTGATTTCATTTATCTTTTGTATTTTTCCATTTTCCATTTCATTTAATTCTGCTCTGATCTATGTTATTCTTTTTCTTCTACTGGCTTTCAGTTTAGTTTGCTTCTGTTTCTCTAGTCCCTTGAAGTGTGACAATAGGTTACAATTTGTGCTGTTTCAGACTTTCAGATATAGCCATTTAATGCTATAAACATTCCTCTTAGCATTGCTTTTGCTATATCCTGGCGGTTTTGACAACTTGTGTCACTATTATTGTTTATTTTAAAGAACTTTTTTATTTCTATCTTGATTCCACTGTTAATCAAAAAATCATTCAAGAGCAGATTATTTAATTTCCATCTATTTGTAAAGTTTTGAAGGTTCCTTTTGAAATTGATTTCAAGTTTTATTTCCCTGTGGTCTATGAAGGTACTTGATATAATTTCAGTTACCTTAAATTTATTAGAACTTGTTTTATAGCCTATAATATCTCCTATCTTGGAGGATGTTCCAAGTGCTGTTGAGAAGAATGTATATTCTGCAGCTGTTGGGAAGAATTTCTGTAAATATCTGTTAAGTCCATTTGTTCTACGGTATAGTTTAATTCTATTGGTTCTTTGTTGACTTTCTGTCTTTATGATCTCTCTAGTGCTATCAGTGAGTGTTAAAGTCCTCACTAATATTATGTTGCTGTCTATCTCATTTCTTCGGTCTAGTAGTAATTTTATTATACATCTGGGAGCCCAAGTGTGAGGGGAATATAAATATAGGATTGAATTTATCTTGTTGTTGTACAGATTCTTTGATCATTATATAATATCCTTCTTTGTCTTTTTCTTTTACTGCTATTGCCTTAAAGTCTGCTTTGTCTGATATAAGAATACCTTCTTCTACTTAATTTTCATTTGCATTGAATATGTTTTCCTTGAGTTGATAGAAATCCCTATGTGTTAAGTGAGCTTCTTGAAAAAATAAGAAATTTTGTATGTGATTTTTTAAATACAGTCTGCCATTTTGTATTTTTAAGTGAAATATTTAGACCATTTATATTCAACGTTAATTTTCATTATGTTATTATTTTATAGACCCTGTGAATTTTATGCTTTCAGAAGGTTCTATTTGGTTTATATTGAGCTTTTGTTTCAAGATTTAGACTCATTTTAACATTTCTTGTAGAGTTGGTTTGGTAGGGGCAAATTCCCTCAGCATTTGTTTGTCTGAAAATGACTTTATCTCTCCCTAATTTATACAGCTTAGTTTTGCTGGATTCAAAATTCTCGGTGGACAATTATTCTGTTTAAGGAGGCTAAAAACAGGACCCCAATCTCTTTTGAATTATAAAATTTCTGCTGAGAAATAAGATGTTAATCTAATTAAATTTCCCTTTATAGGTTACCAGATTCTTTTGTTTCATAGCTCTTAGAATTCTTTTCTTCATGTTGATTTATATAATCTGGTAACTATGTCCCTTGTTTATGATCTTTTTTGCAATGAATTTCCCAAGAGTTTCTGCATCCTTCTTTATTTGGAAATCTAAATATCTTGCAAGATCAGGGAAGATTTTGTCAAGTATTCCTCAAATAACTTCCAAATTTTAACCTCTTGTCTCTCAAGAATACCAATTATTTTAGGTTTGGCCAATTTACATAACCCTGTATTTCCTGGAAACTTTGTTCATTTATTTTGATTCTTTTTTTTTCTTTATCATTTTCTGATTGGTTTAATTCAAAGGCCTTGACTTCAAGATCTGAAATTCTTTCTTCTACTTGTTTTAATCTATGGTTGAAATTTTCAACCTCATTTTGTATTTTCTCTGTGTGTCTTTTCTTTCCAGAAGTTCTCATTGGTTTTTCTTTTTGATATCTATCTCTTTGGAAAATTTTAATTCATATACTAATTTTTTAAATTTCTTTATGCTGCTTTTTACCTTTCTCCATTATATCCTCCAGTAGCTTAATAATAAACCTTTTGAATTCCTTATCTGGTATTCCAAAGACTTTTATCTTGGTTTGGATCCATTGATAGGGAGCTAATGTGATCTTTTGGGGGTGTTAACACTGTTTTCTCATATTGCTTGAATTATTTCCTGGTTCCTTCTTATTTGGGTAGGCTATTTCTTCAAATTGCTCCTGAATTTATTTTTTGATATGACTTTTTTTTCCTAATTTCTGTTCTCCTCTCTTAAGGATGTGACTTTAATGTTTATAGTTTGTTATGGGCTAATTTGGTTCTTCATGCTTTTAGGGGTGAAGACTGTATAGGTTCCTTGGTTATAGTCTTTGTGTGCTGGCTTTCTCAGATGCTCTCTGTAGTAGTTATGTACTCAGTGTGTGGGCAAATTCACTGTCTTCTATAGGGTTGAAATGGCAAAAATGTCTTAAACCTTATCTCATTCTCCCATTGCATGTACATTTATTTTTCCTCAGTATTTTATTTACTGAGTTGATGGTTCAGGCTTTTGGCCAGCAGGGGAGGCATCACTGAGCAGGAACCAGTTGTATCTAAAGCAGGTAAATATATATAATGCTCAATGGTGATCAGAGGTCCCAGCCTTAATGAAGGTGGATGAGGGAGCTCTCAATTAAATGCACTGAGGTTTTATCTGGGTGAAAGGTGAGAGCTACCTCAGTTCTGTTGCCAGGCCAGCAGGAAAGCTATCCACCTTCCAGTCTCACTCCTGTCCCAGTGTTCTGGCTATTCAGATCAGACAAGCACCTATTTTTGTCTATAGAAATGTTGATGTTCCAAGCAGAGAGGAACTGTGACTCTGCCTCTTGCAGAAGCCTGAACCTGAGAAGGGCTCCTCATGTGGGGATGCAATCACTGAGTTGCTCCAGGAAAATTATAGGCTGACTGTTTGGGTAGACATGCAGATTTTCGCCACTATGCCCAGCACAGCAATTGTCTCTGTTGAAAGAAACTTTCTACCAGAAGAAAGATCTGAGACTCAAGACCTGCCATCCATATTCTTTTGTACCACAGGATGCTCCCTAATGCAATGCTCTACCCCTTCCCCTAGGAGTAGGAGTTACAGAGGGCCAGACTACAGTAATCGCTATTGTCCCTCTGGGTCTAGCTACCCAGTGAGACTACCACACTCTAGGATGTTGCTGGAAAGTGTCTGCAAGGAATCCAGTGTTGGGATCTGTCTTCAAGTCTCCCAGAAGTGGGTACTAGCACCAGCTCTGATGGGGGTGGCAGAGGAGTGACATAGACTCTGTGAGATTTCTTGGTTGTATAAAGGCTTAGTGTGTTGGTTTTCTTGAATTGTGGTTATAATAGTAGTGAACTTGTCATGTGGACAGACTCAGGACCTCTAGTTAGCCAGAGTGTTGCAGGTCATGGTGATAGCTGAGGTCACACAGCCATTTTCTCCTTCCTAGGCACAGTGTTAGGCTACTGAAAGATGCTGTAATGGACTGTTGGTTGGCTTCCAGGCAGGAAATGATGCTTGCAATACAGCACCAGCATCAGCAGTAGCAGTGGGGTTTGAGCTTGCCCTGTGTTGCCCAGGGGAAGTATTCTGTTTTCTCAGATTATAATTGGGGCTGTAAAGCTCCTAAAGGTGTATGTCTTTTGTGTTAACCTACCAGGGAGGGTGGAGGGGCACAATGAGGTGGAGGTAGGATTAGGCAGGTCTGTGTTCTGACTTTCTGTGAGGGGGAAAGCTGCATCCCCTGTGAGGTTCAGGGATTGGTTCTCAGGCCACTAGGGTAAGGATCCTCTGCTACAGAAGAGTTCATAAAGGGAGAAGGGACTAGCAGGTGGCAGTAAGCCTCATCCAACTCCCATGCAGTTGGCAAGGTAGATTTCACTCCAGGAGTGCTCAGCTAGCAACACTGGGTTAAGATCTAGACAGCCTGTGCACAGAACTCAGACCTGCCCTAGGCCATAATCTTTCCCTGCAGAGATAACAAAGGCAGCTATCAGGCCACAGTCCTCCCCATCTGCCAGGAGGCCAGGCACCCAGCACCTACACTAGTGTCTGCAGCACACTTCCTGCTCATCTCTCAGGTTCTAGTCAAGGGATTTGGTACCCCACATGAGATTATATCATTGAATTCATTTGGGAGCATCTTTTACCCTGCAACCCCTCCCTGAGCTAGTTGACTGGCTTCCCTAAGGACTCCTGGGAGATATAATAAAGAATGGCTTCCTTTGGTCCATGCTGGAGACTAGGAGTACCTGCAAGACCTTTCCTGCTGCTGCTTCTACTTTTATATTTCTCACTGCTCCCTAAATCAATTCTAGCTCTGGGAAGGGTTAAGGCCTTCTCCCTTGGCCTGAATTTGTAGGTACCTTGGTGAGACTGTATATCCTGAAGGCAGTCTCTCCCCATGTCACACTCCAGGGACTTCAGTTTTTTGCCTGTCTTCATGGAGTAGGCTGCAGCCTGCTGCTACCTTCAAAAATCTGTGGCTTCTTTTTTTTTTTTTTCTGTTAAGTTCTTGCATTGCATCTTGGAAAAAGTTCGTACTGCGAATCTCTACACACTCTTATGTCTGTCCAAGTAAGAGAGGCATGCTAACACTGCCTCCAATCTGCCATCCTTGAAAAAATCAAAACCAAAAACTTTATAGTAACACTGAATCTTATCAAAATTGTCTCTAAGGTGATTGTCAAAAATTTGTATTGTCTTCATTAATCCACACGTGTGCCAAAATTAATATTAGCAAATAATTTATTAATTACTTGATACACTGATTTTGTCTTGTGTATTTTAACTTTTTTCATATATAATATCTAATATACATATAATAAAATGGATATGTCATAATCATACAGTTTGCTTAATTCACGCAAATTGAACACACGTATGCAACCAACAGTCATAACTCAGATTAGGACATAAAATATTACTATGATTTCCTTTACCAACTCATGCTCCCTTCCAGACACTACCTTCCTCAAGTGTCACCGTAGTCCTAGTTTCAAACGCATATATTTACCTAAATCATCCTTTATATAAATCATGGCTTACAGTCAGTGTTCTATTGTGTCTGATTTCTGCTTAGCATATTGTTAGTGAGATTAATCTTCAAGATTGTACACAGATAATGTATTCTAAGTTTTGATAGCCATGTTTTATAGCATTTCATTGTATCTTTATACTATATTTTATTTACACATTCAAATTTGATGGGAATAAAGTATATTCTGTGGAAGTGAGTGCAATTATAAATAGTATATCTATAAGCATTTTAGTAAATATAATTTACATAACACATGTATAAATTCATTTTGTGTATATACCTTTGAATGCACATAGGGGGCACAGGATATATAAATATATTCAATTTTAGAAGATAATGAAAAAGCATTTTCCAGAATCATTGTTCAAATATATGCTCTCACCATCAGTGTTCGATGTATCACACGTACATATCCCTGCTGATATTTGGAATTGTCATTCATTTTCATCTTATTCTTGTTTGTGCAAATTTATGTCATTTCACTGATGGCTGACGAAGTTAAACCTCTTTTAAAATGATGCTTATTGTCCATTTAAACATGCTTTAATGTGAAATATTCATTTATTCTGGCTACTTTTTGGATTATTTATCATTTTCTTATTCATTTGTTGTATAAAATAAATCAATATAAATACAGTGATGATCTTTCATTAATTAGTAGCTTGTCTTTTTACTTCTTTAACTGTGATTTTTAAAGAACAAATGTTCTTAATTGTATTATAGTCTGTGTTTTCCTATAACACATTTGTGCCTAGTGAAACATGTTTTAAAACTATCTATCCAACATTATTATCATAAATCTGTTTTTCTATAGCACTCTCTAAAATATTTATTGTTTTAATATTATAATTATATGTGCAATAATTTTGAATATAATCAACAATATAACTTAGAATATATGAAATTAACATTGATGGAAATAAATACAGACATTTCATAATTCTAGAGGGGGGGACTTTAACCCATTTTCCTCAACAGCTAATACAACTAGTCCAAATATCAGTGCGGATATAAAATGTGTGGACAAAACAATTATTAAATTTGACCTAACAGGCATTTATGGGACACTTTGTATAATTATATTCTTTTCAAGTGTTTATGCCACATTTACCAAATTGACTTATAAAGAAAATGACCAACAATTTCAAAATATTAAAATCATTTGTGTTTTTTCAGAATTTAAACCAAAATTGGATTTAAGCTAAAAATAAACAAGTAGATAACCAGAAAAAAAATTGCAGAGTAAAATACATACACTGCTAAATAATTAAAAAGTTAAGTAATCATATAAAAATTTTAAAAATATTTAAACATAATGATAATATAGGAGCCATGGCATATTATCTCTTGTATGATGCAGCTAGAGTAGTGCTTAGAGATAATTTGACAGCCTTAAGCATATACATTAAAGAAGAAGAATCAGAAGGAAATTAATAACATAATCTTCCATTTCAAGAAGTTAGAAAAATAACAGGAAAATAAAATCTGAAGAACAAAGAAGAAATAATCAAACCTAGAGCAAGAGTCAATGGAATAGAAAACAAACATGAAATAGAGCAAATCAAGAAAGCTAACAAGAGTCCATCTAAAAAAGACTTATTAAATTAAGACATTTATAGCAAGATGATAGAGATTAAATAGAGAAGATGTTTCTAATATCATATGTTTCTAATTCTTTCAAAAAAGAATAATATCAAAGAAGCACATCATCCCAAGTCTTACTGACAAATACAAATTAACAAGTGAACATTGTGGACAACTAAACATTACAGTTGAGAGTTTGAATAAAATAGATTAATTCTCCAAATAATTATCTTACCAAAGACTACTAGAGAAATATAAGACATGAAGATTCTTATATCATTAAAATATTATAAAGACATTTTTTAAAAGCCTTTCAATACAGAAAGACCAAAGACATGATGGATCCAGTGGTGACTTTTTCTTAAACACATTTTCTTTAAAAAACTAAGGAATAAATGATGTTAATCTAACACATGTCATTCCGGGGAGTAGAAAATGATTGGAAACTTACATTTTGAGGCTAGTGAATCCCTGCTTCTGTAACTGTGACTCAAACTTGGCAACATAATTAATATCAAAATATTTCTCCTATTTTTGAAAAATTGACTTAAAATTATATCTAGTATAATTGTTTGCTTTATTATTTAGACTATAACTGTAACTAAATTCTCTTCGTTATTCCTATCCTTCTTCTTTTTTTTTGTTTTGAGACAGAGTCTCGCTCTGTAGCCAGGCAGTGCAGTGGTGCGATCTCAGCTCACTGCAGCCTCAGCTCACTGCAACCTCGAACTCCCTGGTTAGAGCAATTCTGCCTCAGCCACCTCAGTAGCTAGGATCACAGGCACATGCCACCATGCCCAGCTAATTTTTATATTTTTAGTACAGATGGGGTTTCACCATGTTGGCCAGGATGATCTCGATCTCCTGACCTCGTGATCTGCCCACCTTGTCCTCCCAAAGTCCTGGAGTTACTGGTGTGAGCCACTGTGCCCGGCCTCCCATTATTATTATTAATTTTTTACTTGATCACAGTTTTGTTTTACTTTTTATTTTTTTCTAAAGCAACAACATACATAAAAGCAACAAGGAAATTATTTTATACCTATTTTGAGAAGGTCGGAAATGACTGGAATAATTTTTAAGTAATTTCTAGCCTGGAAAAGAAGGAAGAAGCCCTTAACTTACAAAGGACATAGCTTTCGGGGCACTGTGAAAACCAAAAGCCATGGTGTGGGAGTTCCTTTGCCTAGAATGTAATGCTAATCCGTACTCAACTTCCAGATATTCAGTTTCAATCTATAAAATGTAAGAAATGATATTATATTCCTCAAAGAATTGTTTTTGAAGAATTATGAGATGCTTATAAATTCCTCAGAACAGTGCCTGACTTTGGTATGTGCTTAGTATCAGACATTATTTATTATTGATAACTCATGAGTGAATGAAAAGACAGCTGCAGAAAGATCTTTTTATGCCATATGGGAGTGTTCATCCATTTAAGGAGTTCTAGGTGTGGTGTCTATGGAAGATAGTTGCTTACAAGTCAGGCACGGGTTTGAAAGCTTGGACAATGACTGGATCTGGGGACAAAAGAATATCGTAATTTTGTAAGCAATGTATTGAAGGTAATGTCTTGTGTGTGTTTGTCTGAGTACCTCCACCATGTAGCCTTGTAGAGTAGCTTAAGGACTGTGAGACCGAAGAAGGTCAATGCTGCATGAACTTTAATGATGTGGGACGAAGGGAACAAGAAGATGTCTTAAGATTGGATCCCCTATGCATTTTATTTTTTCTGTTTCTTACACTTATTTTAATAAAGATTGAAAGGAAGGATTGCCCTTCCTTCCCTCTATTTGAGAAAGAATAACTCTGATCTTGGAAAATAATTGTGTAGAGATACATAACAAGGTGACAAGTTTATACACAAATTCGCAGAAAAGCTACAGCTTCTTAAGCTTCTTTGTTAACCCTCTTAAGCCTCAAGGCACCAGGGTTTGTGGAAGAACATTTAACTTACCAATTAACGTAAGTCTTTGGGTTTTAAAACAACCTTGAGTTTTCTGGTGTATGAGCCTGTCTCTTTTGAGAACTTATTTTTAGTCTGTTTCTTGTTTGTTTTATTTGGGTTTAAGGTGTGTGTAAATAATAGGAGGCTTACCTGATTTTGTGTGTACCTGGAGAGTAATGTTGATATTTCAGCTCTGGTCTTTGCTTTGTCTTCTGTGTAGTGATGACTCCCTACAGTGATGTGAATAGTCTGGCCAGGTCTGTGGGTGATGTGCATTCTTGCCCTTGAAAAAGGTAAAACTTAAAATTGTGGCAGTCTTATGCTTCAGGCAAGTCCTGTGATCTTCCATTGTTAATGTGCTTGACCTGCAGACCTCTGAATGCAAACTCTTCATCCTGTCTTCACATAAAGACTTGTCACTTACTAGCTTTTTTAGTCAGTGTCCACTGCCTCTACCCAGAGGGCTCTCAATTCAGTGACTCTCTTAATCACTCACAGAAATATGGGATTTTTGTAGCCACTAAATACCAAAAAACTATGTATTAAGTCTTAGGGAATTCTCATTCTTTTTGTCAACACATTCAAGACACACAATTTTTTCCTTTTTTATAACAATGCCTTTGGCATAAGACCACACTGGTTGACCCTTACAATTATGGTCATGTTTTCAGCTAACCTAATGAATACCCATCCTCTTCAGAATTTTAATTTGCAGCTTATAGCCAAGATACAACCAGTCTGACTTCATGCTTCCCTCACTTGGTTTCCTGTAATTTTCTCTCCCTTCTGACTTTCAGAAGAAAAAGTACAGGATTTCCCTGTTTCCTGGAAGAATGAAGGCTACTCATTCTATTATACATTGTAGTGTTTAGCTGTGTTATATGATAAAACTGAACATTCAAGCAGTCAGGCCCGCCTCTTGTGTAAGAAGCTTGAATATTTTAAAGAAGTTTTAAATCGCTTTTTACAAAAATGTATGACCAGTTGGGTTTCAAGTGTTTTCTAGGGCTGTGCTGTGTCATACAATAGTCATTACTCACAAGTGGCCATTTAGTAATTGAAATGCAGGTTGTTGAATTCATGTGTGTCATGAATGTAAAATGTATACCACATTTTACAGACTTATGAAAAATATAATATGAAATAGCTTGATAATATTTTTGTCAAAATGAAATTTTTTGTACAAATTTGGTGAAATACAATTAATTTAATGTTTCTTTTTAGTTTTGAAAATTATGCCTTCCAGACAATTTAACATTATCTGTGTGACTCACATTATATGTCTATTGGACAGTGCTATTCTAGGGACTGAAATGAGCCATCTGTGTGCTAAATCTGAACATTAACTCCTCATTTCTCTTTCATTTCCTCTGTAACAAATCTAATTTCTCTTGAGGCTTCATCTGGCAAAATGAATACCTGGAAAAGAAGAAAAAGCACACAAACGCTTTTTTACTGATATATTTTTCTTGTTTTCAACGTGAGCAAGAGAATTTTCGGGGCAAAGAGAGTGTCAGGAATTCTCTACAAAGTTTCCATCAGGAATTTTATTGTTTGAAGGAAAAAGGGCACTAGTGGAAGGAGAATTTTTACTGAAAAAAATTCAATGGCACATACTGAAAGAAAAGACACAAGTAAGGCAGCATATTGGCTACGGGTGTTTGATAACTTGGCCCAAAGCAAGAAGACAAAATATTTATACGTTAATCTTTATTTGTTTTAAATTGAGGTTAAATTTACCAGATGTTATATTAATTATTGATTTTTTAACATGTACAATTAAGTGTCATTTGGTTCATTTGCAAGATTGTGGAGCCTCTATCTGCTTCCAAGACATTTTTATCACCCCAAAACGTTTTGAAAGAGGGTAAACCCCTACTCATGAGAATTCTTGTCTGCAGGCCAGGCGCAGTGACTCACACCTGCAATCCCAGCAATATAAGTGGCTGAAGCAGGAGGATGCTTGAGCTCAGGAATTTGAGACCAGCCTGGGCAATATAAGACCTCGTCTCAGAAAGAAAAAAAAGATATATAAAAAGGATTCCTGTTTACTAATGAGATCCCACTTTTTAGGTTTGATTATGAGAGTGGCATAATTGAAGTCGCTTTTTATCTGACCAGTGCTAGCAGCGAAGAGAACAGTGTATTGCCACTCTCCTCATCATTTACTCTTCAGGCCATACCATCTCACATTCCTTCGAGAGTTGTTCTTAGTTCTGCCATCTTGACTCTGTTCTGTGCAAGCAAAACTGTAAATATCTTTCGAGTAATTTCTAATCTACAAAATAAAATGAATGATTGATTTTCCAACTTTGTCTACTGTTTATCGAGTTTATTTTATTTTGGCTGGGCGTGGTGGCTCACACCTATAATCCCAGCACTTTGGGAGGCCGAGATGGGTGGATCACCTAAAGTCAGGAGTTTGAGATGAGTTTATTTTATTTTATTTCTAAGATGGAGTCTCGCTCTGTTGCCCAGGCTGGAGTGCAATTGCATGAAATAGGCTCACTGCAAACTCTGCCTCCTGGGTTCAATTGATTCTCCTGCCTCAGCCTCCCAAATAGGTGGGATTACAGGCATAGGCCACCATGCCAGGCTAATTTTTGTATTTTTAGTAGAGACAAGGTTTCGCCATGTTATATAGGCTGGTCTCAAACTCCTGACCTCGTGATCTGCCCACCTTGGTCTCCCAAAGTGCTGGGATTACAGGCGTGAGCCACCATGCCTGGCCGGAGTTTATTTTAATACCTCTTGCCTGCGTCCACTATACCTCTGCATGACCCTTAAGGCTACTATATGTTAGGTTACCGCTTTTATACCCCACAGCATTTAGTCTCATGCTTCGTGTACTAAAGAGAAAAGTTCATATAAATACAAGAAATGAATATATATTCTGAAAAGAAATGTCTTATTGTAAAAAAAATAGAACAGGGTGCTTATGAAGATAATTATTAAAACAGTTATATTGTTAATTATGGGGCAAAAATGACAAGATAATACTTTTGCTTACAATGATCAACCAATTCAAGTACCATTTACATCAATACAAATTCAAATAGCATTTACAATTTTTTTTGAAACAGGGTCTCCCTGTGTTGCCCAGGCTGGAGTACAGTGACGTGATCATAGCTCACTATAACCTCACACTCTTGGGCTCAAGTGATCCTCCCACCTCAGCCTCTCAAGTTGCTAAGGCTACCGGTGTGCACCACCATGTCCGGCTAATTTTTAATTTTATATTTTGTTGAGACAGAGTCCTCACTATTTGCCAAGGCGGGTCTCAAACTCCCGGCCTCCAGTGATCCCACTTTGACCTCTCAAAGTACTGGGATTACACGTATAAGCCATGGCACCAGGCTTATTTACATTATATTTTACTTCTCTTATTGTTAACAGAGTTTCTACCTTTATACCCTACTTTTATTCCTACTTTCTAACATTTAATATTCAAATTGACATTTAATAATGATCTTATTGATTACATAAGAGTTTTAAATTGTTAGTTTCATAGACATACTACCATTTAAAATAGGTAGATATTTGCTAAGTGTTTTTCTATTTTAAAGCTCACAGAATAGAAAGACAATATTAAAAATAACAAGCTATATCATTTATGAATAATTTATTTGAAAATGATGCTACATAAAATAACATGAATTTCAAACTAAATACAAGTATGTCTTAGAGATATTATGGGTTTGGTTCCAGACCACTGCAATAAAGCAGATTTTTTTGGTTTTCCAGTGCACATAAAGATTATGTTTACACTATAGTCTATTAAGTGTGAAATAATATTATGTCTAAATACCAATGTACATAACTTAATTTAAAAATAGTTTCTTGCTGAAAAATGCAAACACGGAGACATGAAGTGCGCACAGGCTTTTGGAAAATGACGTCAATAGACTTGCTCCGAGCAGTGTTGCCACAAACCTTGAACTTTTAAATAACACAGCGTCTGTGAAATGCAATAAAGTGAAGCACAAGATTACTAGATATTCCTGAAATTTCAATCCTTCGTCTTCAAAATAAGGATGATAAATACCGTCATAAGTTGATAAAAAGGCACAAAAGTGCATTGCTTAAGGGATAACACAAATTCCATTTGAAATAAATTATTAATGTATCCAACTATTATATAAAGAAAGAAAGCTAAATTGTAGTTATTGGTGTTCAAAGAATAACTTGAAGAAATAAATGCTGTTTATGAAGAGCAGGAAATGGAAAAATTAGGAAAGTTAGAGACTGAAAAATGTATAGTGATGAAACATATTACTTATTTCTAGAGAAATAGAATGTTTTATGACTAGTGATTGCTGAGTTTAAAAAATGTATTCCTATAAATTAAAAACACTGAATTGTGAAGCTTGTGAATTAATATAGGATGTGCAAATAACTTTAGGAAATGAGAGCTGAATCTTTTAAAATTTACTCTTAAAAATAATCATAAATATATACAGATTTTTAAGTTCCTAAGCAACCCATGAACACAGTAATGTAAAAAAATCAACTACCACCCTCCAGATTAAGATAGCAAAGAAAGTACTTTAGTCACCCCCAGTCAGTTATGAATCCTCAGAATAACAGAAAAGGTAAGGAATTTTTATAAATAAAAATTAAATAATTAGATAATAGCTCCAGAAAGTATGAAGGGCAGGTAAATGAACTCATTAAATGGTAGAAAGCAGGTAAGATTACACTGAACACTAAAAGCAGATTGTGAAACATTCTTAAAATAATATTCCTACTAAAAGAGAGGGCTGCATCAATCCACACCTAGAGATGTTACGTAAGTGACAAGTGACTAATTGATCTGAACAGCAGTCCCTCTCCACAGATCAAATGCCGCTCCAGAAAACTATGTTCAGATACACAAGATCAGACATATACACACATATTGGGCCAGGAGAATGTCCCAGAACTGTGGGCCAAAGGTCAGAAGATGTAACTCCGGAAATTGTGTGAGAGGGTTGTGCATCTTTGGCTGGACCCATCCATGAGAAAGGGAGACTACCCAGGCCATAACGAGAAGCAGCCTAAATACCAACCCCAGGAGTACACTTTGGACTTCACTCACTGCCTGGATGCTGTGATGTATCACCCAGCTGTACTTTCAGCAATGAATGGCTTCCTACTCCAGGTTCTGGTCGTGCTGCCTGAAGGCAGCCTTCCCTGGTAATCCATAGGAAATTCTACAGCTGAGAATAGCCACCTTGACCAGGGGCATGTCCTCTTCCCTGTAAAGCCAAAATCTAATTGATGATAATTGATGAATAGCATGAAGGCCAGTTGTTCATATAAAGAAACTATTTTAAAAGCTTTAACATCTTTGTTTTTCTCAAATTCATATACTACTTAAATATTTTGCATTGCTCATTACTGATAAAATTCAAAGCATGTTCTGACAGTGGATAATCATTTTACCAATCATTACAGAAGGAGCTTAAAGCCGTGATTGACACACTGAAGAACAAGATGTATCATGAGTCTCAGGCTCCTCAGTGATAACAAGCGTGAACAATTAATCTTGTGACCAACAGACTTACAAAATCAAAATTATCTTCTAAATTGTTCATTCAGGTAAAAGGCAGAGATGCTTAGAAACAGGAATTTTCTACAACTTTCATTTTAAAATCTTATTCTCTATAAGATATCAAGCAGGAATTTTTTGTACAAACAATATTTATCTTGTAAAGTATTTCATGCTATGAGCAAGAAAATATGTATTCTTTTCTTTTTTCTTTCAAACAACTAAGAATGATATCAAAGATGTGCTATACTTTTACTTTCTAAATATATTCTGAATTCATGTCATGAATTCATGATTGAATCCAAAAAGCATAGAGAATCCACCCTTTGTATTTAAATAGAGAAAATTTAAAATAAAGTGTTATTAGCAGGGGATTAGAATAATTGAGAATTGCTTAAGTGGAGGAAAAAGGAGAACTCTAAAGGCTACTCCAGATTTGAGCACAGGCATCCAAGGAAGAAACATATTTTGATGAGCAGAATCCTCAAGTAGGTTGGAGATCAGATCAGACCTCTTTGGAGAGGGTCATTGAAGTCCACAGAATGGTGAAGTTACTTTGGAGAGGGTCATTGGAGTCCACAGAATGGTGAATTTTCTGGTCAAAGCTGCAGCTGGTAGGTGGAAAATTACCTGCTGGTACTCTAATAAAATTTTGCTAGCAAACTACTTTTGTGGGTTGATGTAGACTTGCTGGAAAGCCCACTGAAAGCACTGGCTAAATTTACTAGGAAGCTTCTGGGAATTCTGAGCATTGGGGATGAGGGCTTGTTGTCCATTCACTTAGAAGCTACAGGTTACCTCTGGATATCATCCAGGTGGGGAGGGGTGAGCTTAGAGAAGATGAGGAATTGCTGCTTGTTGTTGTCCATGAGGACATTGCTAAATCACACACAAAGAATGGACTAGAAGTACAACAAAAATAGCACATCTGCAGGAAGTAGATGTATTAGACCATTCTAATGCTGCTGTGTGGAAATACTTGAGACTGGGTAATTTATATTTTAAAAAAAGAGGTGTAATTGACTCATAGTTTTGTATTTCTGGGGAGGCTTCAGGAAACTAGAATCACGGCAGAAGGCAAAGGAAAAGTGGGCACCTTCCTCATAGAGTGGCAGGATTGAGTGAGTGCAAGGAGGGAAAATGCAAGATGCTTATAAAACCATCAGATCTCATGAGACTCGCTCATTATCAGGAGAATAGTATAGGGGAAACCACTCATATGATCCAATTTCCTCTACCTAGTCCACCCCTGACATGTGGGGATTATGGGAATTACCATTCAAGGTGAGATTTGGGTAGGGACACAGGACCCAATCATATCACAAGGAAAAAAAAAAGTCCTTTAGCATTCATGACTATCAAGGCTTAACATTGTGCTGGCTGGCAAAAAGAAATATATAAACATTTATGAGGTGAGGTACATTGTTATAGAGGAGAGAGGCCATCTGTTAACAACTAACACAGAACCTTTGGCTATTCAATTACTCAGCTTCCATATATACCAATCTCTATATATTTAAACTGTTCTATATAAACATACAAGTCTATGCTTCTTCCTAAAAGGCTATAGCCACTCTATTAATCTGTTCTCACATTACCATAACGGTACTTAGACTGGGTAATTGATAAAGGAAAGATGTTTAATTGACTTACAGTTACACATGGCTGGGGAGGCCTTAGGAAACTTACAATCACGGTGGAACGTGAAGGGAAAGCAAGCACCCTCTTCACAAGGTAGCAGGAGAGAGAAGAAGGAGGAACTTCTAAACAATTATAAAACCATCAAATCTTGTGAGAACCAACTCATTATCATGAGAGCAGCCTGAAGGAAACCGCTCCCATGCTCTAATCACCTCCCTCTCTCTATACATGGAGATTACAGGTCCCTCCCTTGACACCTGGGAATTACAATTCAAGATGAGATTTAGGTGAGGACAGAGAGCCAAATTATACCAGCCATTCTAACTGTTTTCTCACAATAAAAACATACACTGTCATAGTAGGCGTTGTAGTCATTGCTGTGGCTACATTGCTGTGGTTCCCCAAATTCTGTTACAGTGCTACCCCACTTTTTCTAAATCCTAAATTGATAGTTACCCCCTTTAATGGCTTTTCTATTCTTTTTTAAATGGGAAGAAGAGAGAGAAGAAAAATGATTAATGTATACAAATAAACACATGAATATGAAAAGCAAAAAACATGAAAAGCTAGTACAGTCTCTATTTCTTTAATTGAAAAATAGTATCTATGGCTTCTTTTTCAACTATCCGTTAGGTATTTCCCTTCTATTCCTCAAAACATTAACCAACTGAGGTTCTTTATCCAACACAGTAACTCAAACCTGAATTCTAGATTAGTTTTGAAGGCAAAAGTCTTCATATCTTGTTTGTTTGCTGTAATTTTCTTTTTACTTTTACTATTTAGCATAGAAAAATTAAGTCACTGGAAGAATACACCAGGTTCCTACATTTGTTCCCTTTCATAATCAAAATCCATCACTCCAGCAAGTAGAGTGTTCTGTCTGTTGATTTAGTAGCATAAGGAGCCAGAAATGGCTATATCTCTTCTTCAAGTTTAATGAAATTTGTTGTGTCCTATAAGGAGAATTCTCTCTTTGGCAACCAAGCCATTCAAAGCAGCAAAAGAAAAGCTCTAAGTGGCCAGAAAAGAATAAAAATCTGCAAACTTGTTATTAAGTGTAATTTTGAGAAAGCTCACTTCTAATATTTCTCATTGATTTCCAGAATTATGTATTCTTTCTATGGGGGAGATAGTACCATACAAAAGTCTCTGTAAGGCAAATTCTGTATTTTAGGAAGTTATCTCACATTTGCACCATAACCCAGTCTTCCTATGATACTGTTTTCACTAGTGCACCTCAATGACAAGTTTGATTCACAGTTTTTAGTATTAATTCAGAGCTAGTGTGTAGTTACCCCAGAATGTTCCAGTATTTCATTTTCTCCAAAGCACTGCCATTCTAGCAATAGTTATAGGTCCCTTTGGAAAAGCTTTGAGTAAAATTTAGAGTGTGAACTTATGGCACAAGTGCAAAACCCAACCTTGCCTCCAATCAAGAGTCTTTGATTCTGTGAATTGACTCAGATGTGAAACCTGATAAAGAATCTACAAATCTCTACTGTAGTGCCTCAAACCAGGTTTTTTGGCTACTAGAACTTAAATTGTTTCTTGATTGTTTGTGTATATAGTTTCCTGCCATAAGCGTCCAATGCTACTGTAGTTGACTGTGCATCTATTTTATATCTAGGGACACCATGATCATGCATAACTGTGGGCCAAAGCATGCTGATTATCAGCATAACTCTGTTGCCCTTTATGGCTCCTCTGCCCATCTGTGGGTGATTTAGTGCTGTTACTTGTATTCTAGTACTTCTCTTATTCTCCACTGAAAGTGGGGAGCCCATCTTAATGGTGGCATAGAAGATTTGTAAGTCTTGCATACAAACAACAGAAGCCACAGGGATTTTTATGGATGCAGAAGCTCTTCTCATTCATGTATTTATCAATCAATTTTGTTATGAACGCTATTTTCTCTTGGTTCAAATCGTGGACACTTTGAGCATGCTAATTTTATCATAGTCTTGGATCTAGTGGAAACAACATACTTACAGTGGGTCTTAACAGAAATTGCCATTCTCTTTCAAGACATCTGCCCCAGTTGAGGTTATCACGGAGTTTCCAAACAGAGGAAAGCTAATCACTTCAGACACGGAAAAACAAACTACTTCTACTGATAAGTGAGTCTCAGAGGGACTTGAAAGTTCATAATGCCAGTTTTATCTGAGTCACACGAGATGTCTCCAACAACTTTCAGGATCCAATTCCTTACCATGCAATGTCCTTTATCAATTACCCAGTCTAAGTACCTTTATGGTAGTATGAGAACAGATTAATAGAGTGGCTATAGCCTTTTAGGAAGAAGCAGAGACTTGTATGTTTATATAGAACAGTTTAAATATATAGAGATTGGTATATATGGAAGCTGAGTAGTTGAATAGCCAAAGAGGCTTTGTTAGTTATTGACTGATGGCCTCTCTGCTCTGTAAGAATGTACCTGCACCTTATAAATGTTTACATATTTCTTTTTGCCAGCCAGCACAATGTAAAATATAGTAGTCACTTGGACTCCCAAGACATATACTTCAGTTGCCACTTTATCACAAACAACACGAAAACTTGATTATTTGTGATGTAATATATTGCTAGCATTCTGTTTCCTATTGGTAAGGAGGTCAGCATTGCACTCAAGCCAAATTTTTTGACAAAACAAGCCCCAAAATCTCATCTTTGTGGGCCAATCTGTAGGATCCATGTCTGTAATCAATTCTGTAGTAGTCGGGGTGCCATAAATATAAAGTAACATAATTTAATAAGGAAATTTTAATATAAATAATTATTAACAAGAAATTATCGAGACAAAAATTATAAAGGAACCATAAGGATAAAGATTGTACCAAAAGAAGAAAGAATCTGTGAAGAAAAAAATGTTCCTCAAGACTGGGATTTAGATTTCAGTAGATAAGGTGTAGTTGAAACCCCTTAAGATGGTAAAGAAGCTAGCTAATGGTCTTTAGCAAGAGCTAGTTCACAGTTTGAAAGGTAATAAGATAAGCCAAGAAGAGCCTCTGGAATGCTAGAAAATTAGCTACCATGCTTCTTGGCTTCTTGTTGGGATTACTGTTAATTAGTTTGAAATTCAGTAATGGAGCTGATTTTCTTTCTCCAAGATTCCCCAGAAGGGTGTTTTGAGGGTAAGAGCTAGGTAGGAAGCAGGGATGTCCATGGAACTCAATAGCTGATTGTAGAAGTTTAACTGAATTCACAATCCTAAATGTTATACAGAAGCACCAACTAGTACCAGAATCTATGTCAACTATGTCAAAGAGAGGTATGTGCTCTATAGAAAGTTGTTCATAAGGAGTTGCCACTTGCTGCTGGCTGCAGGATTACTGTTGGAAAAAACAACTTACTCTGCAAAGGCACAGCTAGATAAGCATACCAGAACAAGAAAGGAAAAAAAATTGATCTCCTGATGTCCTGTCAGTACTGTCTGTCAACAAAGACGTGGATGGCAAAGAAGAAATATTCGAAAGTCTTGCTCCGTTATCAAGGAACAAATCAAAAGATCAAATTTGGAGCTGAAAAGAAATGCAGTGATAACAAGGTATTACATATTCCAAATAAAGACCAATTTTGCTACTGTAAAGATTATTAGTATATTGAAATCACTATACAGAATCATTTCCAAAGTATCTTACAATGTTAGAAAATATGACTCAAAATAAAATAATGCCTGCAATTTGTCACTTTCTTCAGCCAATGATTCTTAAAAATTATTTCTGTACATATGGAAATCTCTTTAAAATAATGATTGGGTTCTCAAAGTTTATTTTATTTGGCATATCTATATAGCTTCATAAATAAAATATTCAAAATTTATAGATTATTCTAACTAAATGCAAATTATATGTCCAATTTGATTTTATTAAACTGTATACATAACATAATAGAAAACAATCATATAGTTAAAATACACAAAATTATTCTAATCAATATTAGGAGGTCACAGCAAAAAATGATAAATAGAGATAACCAAATGAAGTCTAAATAATGTGAATTCAAATACATGTACTTGAAAATTACATTTGAAACTCAGCAACTCATAATATAGAGATTTTATTTACCAGGAAGGTTTTTCAGTATAATAACTTCAGTTAAACAAAATTAACACCTGGTTTATGTAACTGAAGCCATCCGTGTATGCTGGCAATTGGAGACAGTGAATGGTTCAATAACTGGGTCAGCTAAAGATAGTATATAATACTCTTGGTCACTGAAAAACATTTGCCCCACACATATACTGTCAAACATTTTTGACAGCCTAAAATTAGTGGAAATTATGCCTGAAGTCAATGTCTCATGTCAGTGAGGGCAAGCCTGATCATCATAAATTTTGTTTTCAAGATTTGCATTTATCACTTCTTTTTTTCCTTTGATCTTTCTAGTTTATACCTGATTTATGGTCACTTTCATACAAACGTTAACCTTCATGTGTATGGATAACAAAAATGAGAATATGTGGCACAAATAGATATACTTTAAAATCTTCCCTTCTTGGTAACTTTTATTGCACCTATCACTGTATCTTGCTTGAAGTTTTTGTCATTAAATAAACTGCTGTATATGGTATAATATTTAGTGGGAAAAAATTTCATACCTATTTTTAATAATGAAGGAAAAAATTGGCTTCCTGAATGGCAGAAGAAAGTCTGTGGTAAATGTATTTATCCTCAAAATAAATAAAAATATATACAAAACAACTAGTTTTAACCATTTAAGAAGTCAAAATTGAGCAATTTCACAGAATGAACTGAATGAAAATAATCTATTCAATGGAAGTGTCATAACCTCAGTAAGAAAAAGAAGCCTGGGATGTTTTGATTCAGGGCTATTTTCATCATCTCTCTCTCTCCTGAGTTTCCTGTTGTGTAGCCCAGAAAAGTCTTCAGCCTTACAATAAACAGAGAAGATTGACCTATTTTGGAGCCTTTGTGAAGGTATTATCCTCAAAGCACAATCAATATTTTGCGCAGACTTTCAGCTCCTAGAAAAACATTATCATGGTGTGTTGACCATTTGATTTAACTCAATCTTTAGCTGAGGAAAACAAACAAATAAAAGTCTTCCCCCAGAGAATTAACAACAGTGATAGAAATCTAATGACAACAATTTAGTTATCTGAGATCTGACTTTAATTGAAGTGAACAAGACCCTGAACAAATACAGTATTTAAATTAAGATGCTAGAGAAGTAGTCAATCATAAAGAATTTTGAAAATGTTTATATTCTTGGAGATCTAAAAATCCATTTGCATGGAGAATACCATATACATTTCCAGGAAAGACTTGAATAAAAGAGAAGGTCTCTGCAATCAACAGAAACAACAACAGCAAAAAATATAAAGGCAATTAAGGAAAAGTTCTGACAAATTATTGCTAGACCAGTAAATAATACTGAGCCAGGAATGATTCCTATAACACTGGACATAAAAATACAAAAACAAAACACAAAACAAAACAATCCAAACCCTCTATGTAACACACACACAAGGTTTCAAAGACCTCAGTGGCTGACCATTGTAGAGAATGAAGGATCTACAAAATTGGTCCAGGATAATTGCTAACAATTATCTAAGAATGAGAGAAATAGCAATAACAGTAAAAAACAGCAACAACAATAAATCATGGGTATGTTGAACATGATACTAAAGCTGTTCCCATGTATTGTCTAAAATAAATAGCTTTTGACAAAAACTACTATATGAACAAAGAAATATAAAAATATGCTGTATACAAGGGGGAGGGGAGGAACAGTCATTGAAAATATTCCTGAGGGAGCATGAATTTTGGTTTTAATAAATAAAACTACTAAATATATATTCTAAGAAATAAAATAAGTCATGAGTAAATTATTAAATATATATGACAATATGTCTCAGAAATAAGAAATATTATTAGGGAGGTAAAAAACAAACATTATTCCTGGAGTTGAAAATTAAAGTAACAAGTACAAATTTAGTAAATGGGAACAACAGATCTAACCTGGAAAAAATGAGAATCAATGAACCTGAAGATACCATAGAACTTGTAGAGTCTGAGAAAGAAAAAGGAATTTTAAAAAATGTTGACACAGTCTCATTAAACATATAGTGACTACCAAGCAGTCAACATATGCATGATAGGAGTTCCAGCTGGTAAAACAAAGAGACAGGGCAGAAAATATATATATATATTTGAGGTAATGATGGTCAAAATTTTCCACAAAATAACCTTAATCCACATGCATTAGTCTGTTCTCATGCTGTTAATAAAGACGTACTTGACGCTGGGTAATGTACAAAGGAAAGAGGTTTTATTGACTCACAGTTCAGCATGGCTGAGAAGGCCTCAGGAAACTTACAATCATGGTGGAAGGGGAAGCAAACATGTCCTTCTTCACATGGCAGCAGCAAGACGTGGTGAGCAAAAGGGGAAAAGCCCTTTATAAAAGCATCAGATCTCATAAGAACTCACTCACTACCATAAAAACAGCAGCATGGGGGTAACTGTCCCCATGATTAAATTACCTCCCACTGAGTCTGTACTATGACATGTGGGGATGGATGATGGAAACTACAATTCAGGATGAGATGTGGGTGGGGACACAGCCAAACCATATCACCACTTATCAAAGAAGTTCAATTTATTTAAGTAAAACAGACACAAGAAAATTTTCTCTGGATCCACTATAGTCAATTTTTTTGAAAGTCAGTGAAAAAAATACCTTGAAAATGGCAAGAAGAAATTGACTTACCATGTAGAAATGGTACTGGTTAAGATTAACAGTTAAGTTTTTGTCACAAATCATGGAGGCCAGAGATAGTGGTTAAAATGATGTTTAGAAGTGTTAAAGGAAAGCGTATCAATCAAAAATTGCGTATCCAGCAAAAGTAAGGAGAAAAGTCAGACATTCTCAGAGAAATAAAATTAAGCAGAAACTGACCCTAGCAGATTTGTCCTAATAAAATAATAAAGGGATTCCAGAATGTTAGTGCAAAAGAACAACAAAAAGTAACCTAAATCCATATCAGAAGGAAAGTGCTTCAGTATAACTAGCTATATAAGACTAATTATGTAAAATAGGCAAACATCCTATTTTCACTTGTAACTTTTTACTTATATCTGTTTTAAATAATAACTACATAAAGCAATTATTGGTCGGGAGCAGTGGCTCACACCTGTAATCTCAGCACTTTGGGAGGCTGAGGCAGGTGGATCACAAGGTCAGGAGATAGAGACCATCCTAGCTAACAAGGTAAAACCCCGTCTCTACTAAAAATACAAAAAGTAGCCAGGTGTGGTGGTGCGTGCCTGTAATCTCAGCTATATGGGAGGCTAAGGCAGGAGAATCCCCTGACCCTGGGAGGCGGAGGTTGCAGTGAACAGAGATCACCCCACTGCACTTCAGCCTGGGCGACAAAGCATGACTTCGTCTCAAAAAAAAACCATTATTATTATAAAACTGTGTTGGTGAGCTTATATTTTATAATAATGTAACTTGTGTAGAAATAAGTGGATAAAAGGAAAGGATGGTACTATATGAAACAAATACATATAACAACTATGATGTAGACTGCTTAGTCCCTACTTCAGCTAGGCCTGAGTTCTTGTCCTAAGACCAAGGAGAATAAGGCAGGCAGACACCAGAGAGTGAGGAGAGTAGGATTTATTAAGCAAAATGAAAGCTATGAGCAAAGAGACGAGACCAGAAAGCAGGGTGCCAGAAATAAGAATGAGTTCTGGGTATTTTATATGGCAAGACCAAGGAAGTCCTCTGCGAGTTCTGTGCAAAATGGGTGGGTAATGCCAGATACTTAAAAAGCCATCAGATCTCATGAGAACTCACTATCACGAGAACAGCATGGGGGGAAACATTCCCGTGATGCAGTCACTTCCCACTGAGTCCCTTCCATGACAAGTGAGAATTATGGGAACTACAATTCAAGATGAGATTTGGGTAGGGATACAAAACCTAACCATACCATCTCCCTTGGCCCCTAACAAATCTCATGTCCCCATATTTCAAAACACAATCATCCCTTCCCAATAGTCCCCCCAAAATCTTAACTCATTCCAGCATTAACTCAAAAGTACAAGTCCAAAGTCTCTTTTGAGACAAAGCAAGTCCCTTCCACTTATGAGCCTTAAAGATCCAAAATGATCTCCTTTGACTCCATGTCTCACATCCAGGTAATGCTGATGCAAAAGGTGGGCTACCACGATCTTAGGCAGCTCCACTCTGTGGCTTTGCAGGGTATAGCCTTCGTCCCAGCTGCTTTCACAGGCTGGCATTGACTATCTGCAGCTTTTCCAAGTGCATGTTGCAAGCTATCAGTGGATTTAACATTCTGAGGTCTAGAGGATGATGGCCCTTTTCTCACAGCTCCACTATACAGTGCCCCAATGGGAACTCCACGTGGGGGCTCCAACCCCACCTTCCCCTTCTGCATGGCCCTGGTTGAGTTTCTCTAAAAGGGCCCCATCCTTAGAGAAGCATCTGCCTAAAGGATTTCAAGAAGTGTCAGCCCATGCACTGTCCTTTTGTAAGTCAGAGTGCTTTGCTAAGGGGCCACCACTTGAATCTGCCCACATACATTGAAGGTAGGCATTAACTGTCCTAACTTCCTTGTTCTGACAAGTTTTAATACCTCTAATTCCATTAATCATCTGATAAGCAAAAGCTTCGGAAGAATAACAATTGCAAGTAACAGTCCCTGCTTGACATATGCTGTTCCATGTTGTTTGTCTCCAGGTGGAAAAACAGATTATTGAAGAGTACTGAGGAAATCCTTTCTTATAGAGGTGTGTAGGCCCCCTATCTTTGTACCAAACCAATCGTCTAAATGTTTAGATTTATGAGACTATTGTTGCATATTCATAAAAGAGTTGGAAACATTTAGGAAAGTTAGTGGTTTCTGTTAATTGTATCTGGCTTACAAAACTATTTCTTGTAAATGTACCAGAAGTGCAAAGTATACTCCTGGAGGTGAATGTTATACAAGTAAAGTTCAATTCTTTACTACATGTATAATGTGTGTCGTTCTAGAGGGGGTGTGTATAGATTGTTTGAGGGAGGTCCGTGTTCCCAGTGGAGGACTCCTTATAGATAGTATAAATGGAGGGGCTGAAACAAAAGGATTATAGAGGCACTGTGGTCACCCTGGAGTGTGTGGTGCCTGCATGTAAGGGTGGTGGAGCTGACAAATTGATTATGGGTTTAAATTTGTATAAGTATGGGGTGGGCATTTCAGGAGATTCATGTCATATTCAACAATTACTGATTCTGAACTTTTGCTATAGCTAGGGATAGCTGGAATAGGTAATTTCCATTTCCTACCTTGCGTATTACTTAAAAAGCCAATATAAAAAAGCAATTCATAATACAGGCAGAGGTAAAAAACTACTTAACCAAGAAGTTTACATATGCTTGGAGCAAATACAGTGCTGTATAAGAAGAGCTAAAAGGAGAAAAATAACAGGAATAAGAGGTAAATTAGGCTAATCACTTTGAAACAAATCTTGTAGCTAGAGGTGTTTCACCCTTGTGAAGATCACCAAATTCTAGGAAAGACATAACTACTTAGAAAACTAGATAATCCTGTGGGCTTTCCAGGTTAACGGGTCCTTAGCAAAGTCATTTTATGATGAGGAGCAAAACAAAAGCAAGGGCAGTAAAAATAGGCAAAATTATGAGAAAAATATCAGAGAGTATCCATGGGGAGGTACAACCCTAATTTTGAAATGGATGTTGGGTGGTCTGTTTCAAATAGCAATTGGCTTCTCACAAAAGATCAATAGGATTAGAAACCAGCAAAAATATGAAAATGGCTACCATAGTCCACAGTAACTATGTAACAAAGTTACCAAAGGAAGCGGGTAGGCATCTACTTATCTTCTGGCTGTCTTTTAAACAGGCATTTTAGGTCTTCCACAGGTTTACTACTGTAGGAGCTGATGAGAGCCTCAGGTTTCATGTCCAGAGCTTGAGGTATTGTAGGCTTGACTCTGGAAAGATGTATCTAAATATATTATTTCTTGGTCTAATTTTAGGCTGCTGGCTAGCTCTTAATGTGAGGAGCCTTGAGTTCCAAACCTCTGGATCAGCCTCAGTTTCTACCAGAGGGAGGCAGAGGTTCTGTTCGGGAACCATGGTTCCCACAAGAGCTAGAGTATTCTTGTCTAGAGGAGGAGCTTGCTTTTTCTACATGACTAAAAGGGGTGAGTTAAACAAGAGGTTTTCCTACTTATAGCTGAGGGGAAAAATATTGAACAAAAGATTTTCCCCTGGTTGTGCTAAAGCAGGAAGGGAGGCCTGGACTGGAGAGAACAGAAATGCTGACTCTAGTATCCAGAAAAATGTCCAACTTCCTCCCTTCAACCTCCAGAATCACCAGGGGCTCCTGAATGGTAATGATCATCTGAGCTGTTGGAGCTGGGGAGTCGAGCCCCAGGACCATCAGTCCTGCTGGACCATTTGTGAGACTGGCTCTGGACCAGGTGACCTATGCCTCCAGGAACAGTCTGCCTTCCAGTGGTCTCCATCACAGGCTGGACAGACTCAGGGTGGCTTCCTCTTGCTGACTGTGCAGGCTTTAAAGTGCCCTGGTTTGCCACACTTGTAGTAGTTAACAGGTGCACCTCAGGGATCCTGGGTTTTACAGGCCTGCATAGCTGCCACTGGAGTCTCAGCTTTTTTCCTGTGTTTTCTCTCTTTCTCTTGAGCTTCCTCCTGATCTCTATTATAAAAGACCAAGGTAGCCATCTCTAGGAGATTTCCTAAAGTGCCATCTGGTCCTATGGCTTGCTTTTGCAGCTTTCTCCTGATATCAGGAGCTGCCTGAGTAATAAACTTATCCTTCAGAATTAGTCGTTTCTCAACTGAATCAGGAGAGAGGAAAATACGTTTCACCAATGCCTCTTCTTAGCCTTTCTAGAAAAGTGGAGGTATTCTCATCTGGTCCTCATTCCAGTTCTTTGTAAGCTATCCATTTGTGCATCTCCCGTCTTATCATCAGGGTCCCATTTAGGGTCCTCCAATAGTACTGCTGTCTTTCCCAGTTGGATAGGCTCTTCCCTCTCTCTGGCACTATGAGATACAAAGCTCACCTCTGAATTTCTTGGCTGTTTGCTGGGCTGCCTGTTTCTCATGAGTGAAATTGGGGCTTGCCCAAAGTGAACTTTAGAATCTGACGGTTAAAAGAGTCCCAGGGATCCAGACTGCACTTGACAGGATTCCAGGCTGAAAATAGGTTGTTACAGATCTGGAAAGGGAGGAGAGAAAAGGTGTCCTTTAGTATCCCTCCCACTTTGGGGGTGACATGGGATGGAGAGAGAGAGAGAAAAGGTATCCCCTCTCTCCTCTTTCCCTTTCTGTATTCTCTGGGCCCCAGAGACCTCATAGGTGCCATCTACGGATGTGAATGTGACCTCTAATCACAGAGTGGGAGGGTTGACAGGTAGGAATAGTCATATTTACCTATGCTGTGCCCCAGCCCTCTGGTGTCAATTAACTTTGGGGTCCGTCAGAGTATTTCTTCTTTTGATTTTCTAAACTGGAGCTTCGAAAGTAAATTGAAGTAATCGAATTTGAGCAAGGTACTAATGGAGGAGATGTCCTTAAATATTTTAGAGCATTCCTTGACTGATAAGTAATGAACAGAACCAGATCACAGAGGAAACGGTAGTGACTAACCTCCAAACATAGCACCTTCTTCCCATGCAGAAGTCCTTATATTCAGAGGCAGAATAGGTGTCTTAGAAAATGTAGGAGTTGACTTGGCTCATTTCCTGTTATCGTAGCAAGGAATTAGGGCTCCCCTGAACGCAGGGCTGATAAGGCTCCCCACAAAAACAAATCCTTACCTCTTCAGGCACTTCAATGAGGTTTGCAATGTTAGCCTGTAACTTTCAGTCCAAATCCTTTTCAGACAGAGGTTCAAAAGAGAGGTCTGGGGCTTTGTGGGCCTTCCTCACCATAAACCTTCTAGGAAGAGAAAATTGATTTGCCTCAAAGAAGGGTATCCAAATTAATTGGGCAGTGCTCAGTTCTCACATGAAACAAAGAAACAGCTTAAATGGAGAGGAGGTTACTCACTTGAGGAGAAAAAATTCCCTGTGCAATGCCATTGGGTGCTATCATTAGGGGAAAAAGAGGCTTTCAGATCCAGAGTTTGGAACACCCATCTCTAGAAAATAACAAAGACAGCATTTCTTTGAGTTGTGTTTCTGGTTACTAATGCATTTGCTGACTTTACCCAACAAAACTATATCTCAAGTTTGCAAAAACACCTACAACACTGCGTACAAAGAAGAAATAGCCATGATAACCATGAAAGAAGGAAAATAATATAGAAAAGACTGGAGATTCTTGTGCAAACACTCTAACGGGTTTTTGGGGGTTGGGGTCAACTCAGGGGCCTTTGGATAACACCAAGATGTAGGCTTAATCAGATACCCTCAGTTGACCCAGGACCTCCTTCTGATCCCAAGCAAAGGCTAGACCTCTGTAAAGAGAAACTGGATTGGAACAGAACCAATGCTCCCAGCACCCATGGGTGATGGGGGATTGTGAAAGTCTTCCCCAGCAACCCTGTCCTTTGAGTCTTAAGTCTGGCAGCCATGTTGTTCATTCTTAACTTGCCAACCAAAGGTCAGTGTTTTATTTTATCTGCAGAAAATTTTTTAAAAAGAAAAAAAAAAAGAAAGAAAAAAAAATCCTGAGACTGAGAAGCCTCAGAAGTAAAAGTAAAACGTTAGAGGTCTGCTCCTATTCACCCTTCCTATGATTCCAGTGAGCCCCCGAATTGTTGCAATCAGCCTACTCTTTTGTTCAGCAAGGTCTGAGTTCTTCCTGTTCCATGACCAAGAAGAATAAGGTACGTGGACACCAGAGAGTGGGTAGAGCTAGATTTATTAAGCAAAAGTAAAGTTTTCAGCAAAGAGCAGGGACTTGAAAGCAGGTTGCCAGAAATGAGGCTGAGTTCCAGGGTTTTTCTGTGGCAAGAGGAAGAAAGTCCTCTGTGGGTTCTGCACAAAATGGGAGAGATGAAGTTCCCTCCTAAGGGTGCTACATTTGTGCATGCCTGGGGTTGACCAGAGTGGGTCCATCTTGGTTATTACCCACAAGTGCTTTAGGGAAACCCAAGAGGGGGCTAAAATCACAATGCTATTTTTATGTTCATGACATTATAATGAGTCAGGTCAAGTTAAGGACGTTTAGGTTGATTTATTGTGCCTGCACCTAAACTGGGGCAGTCTCTTCTGAGTAGACATCCTGGCTTACGAGGAAATTCTTGAACATTTCTTTCCATTACCTATGGGGGCAGTGCAGGTGAGATTCCATGGGTATTTTTCCACTTCCAAGATCCTCCCTCTCTATCTGCCTAACCAGCCTCTAAGTACCTCCTGTCTCACCTGTAGTTGGTGTTATTCATAACCAGATTATATTCAAGATGCTTATTTTAATACCCAGAGTAATCACTAAATAATAATAAAAATAATAATGATAACTCAAGAATATAGAAGTACCAACAAGATAATGGTATGTAGAAAACATCTATTTAACTCCAGAGAATGTAGAATAAAGAAATAGAAGAATCAAATTCTTCAATCTACAGACTTACCCCCCGACCTTCGTTACTATGGGTTGGAGAACAACAAATCCACTTCTTTCCATTTGTTGTCAAACTTAAAGGATAACTCAGAGGAATTTCTGGAAGACTGTATGTTTTCCAAGATATTTTGGCAAAGATTTTTTAAAGTTTTGCACCTTTGTAGATTTGACAACCACAAACAACTAAACAGGAACAAAACATATTGTCCAAAACCAATGACTTATTTTTTTTTTACAAATTTTTTCTCTCACTTGAAAGAATTATTATGCAAACCTTGACTTATTGTATGTACAAATGAAATAAGCATATATTGAGTTTTGATAATGAAAAAAGGAATAGAAAAATAAAAACCAAAACATAAAACACATAGAAAATAGAAAAAGGGTACACATAAATCTTTTTTATCTATAATAATATAGAAGTTAAATGGATTAAGCCTTTCAATTAAACATAAATTGGAAGAATTGATTAAAAAATAAAATACAGTCTATCAATATTCTGTCTAATAGAGGCATATTTTAATCCAAAGACACAAATAATTTGAAAGTAAAAGAATGGGAAAAAATATATCATTAAAACAGTTATCAAAGGATTGCTGGGTGGCTATACTAACATTATGTAGACTAGACTGTAAGAAGAAAATTATTAATAAAGAGAGAGAAGGTCATTTAATAATAATAGAGCTGATTCATCAGGAAGTTATAGCAATCATAAACATCTATGTACTTTACAATAAAGCCCAAAAGGACCTGGGCATTCTCTAATGATGGCATATACAAATCACCTTTAATATACAATTCAGTTATTAGGCAGAATCAACTCTAGTACCATATGTACTGTGATAGATATATAAACCTTACCTTTTAACATTAATGTAGAATAAACCTAGACACTTCTGTATCAAAATAAATAAAAATGAAAGACATTTAGCAATATTAAAATGACCTTGAGTTACATTAATTGAATATTTAATTCACAATAACAATAATCCAATTGAATGCTAAATGGGAAAGACCACCCCAAAAGATCACTTTGCAAACCATACTTCAAGAGATTTGAAATAAACTGGAACAATTCATGCCAGAGTATAAAATCAGGTTACTGAATGAGACAAAAATAATAGCATTAAAATAATGATTGTATGTATGCAGTCCCATCCATAGATATGAAACAGTAGTGGTTTTCTTAGTTCACATATTATCCAGTATATGTAAGAGTTGCTGAGTAAGGAACTTTGCAATATGCAATTATTTTATCCCAGAACAAAATCTGCAAGTATAGCATTGGAAATCAAAAGGACAAGTAAAGTGTAAAAGTTCATTACAGTGGGGAACGTCCATGTTTTCTCCCTTATAACTTAATGAAAAAAAAAGACAAAATAGTCATGAAGTAAGCAAACTTTAATGTCAGTTTGCTGTGTTGAAATTCGGAAATCAGCACTTATCAGAGATGTGTCCTTGGACTATTATTTAATATATGATGTATTCCAGTTTTCTTACTTGTAAAAAATTTTTTAAAAATTATACAACTTATCCCATAAGATGGTTATAAAGGTTAAAAAATGTGTTAATATATGCAAAATACTTAAACATTGTTTGGGCTATAATTAATAACCAATTTTCTAATCAATATAGAGCAAACAGAGCTGAGTGCCTATACCCAGATATTTAGCTTTCCTCTGATTACTTTGCCTCTGAAATATTTATTTCCATCTTGATTTACTACAAATAGGGCAATAGATGTACTTCTCAACACTGCTTAAAGAAATTATCATAATGAATACTTAAAAATATACTTTTTGGGATTGTTGAGTGATACGCTCAATCAGTCTTCTCTCTTGGTAAATGAAGCCACTCTTTAAATGTAGATATTGATTTATTTTAGGAAAATCCTTAGGAAGTTCCCTCCACCACTACCTACTACGAATTACTTGCAATTATGCATTCTTTTTTCTGAGAATAACAAAAAAAAATGAAGAAAGAAGCAAATGCCGATGTCTTTGAAAGCAGTAGCCAGCTATCAAGCCAGCTAGTGATTGAGAAATCAAGGTTCCAGATAAAAGGTGACCCAAGATTTTTTAGATTTCTTAAAGCCTAAGCAGTGCAGACTGAGAAACACCTAAGACGAAACCAAACGCAGTGTTACTTGCACTCTCACAGAGCTGGATAGATAGAAAGTGGAATTTAGAATACACAAAAGTAAGGGTTTTGGGAATAGGAATATATCTCAGAAATACTGGTGGATCTGTTAAGGAAGACCCTTAAGAATAAGAGTAAGTGAAAACAGTTCAGACTTTACGGAGGTTGAAACCTTGTTTTCACTCAGCTAAATTAAGGACTGGGCTAAAGTGGCATGCTCTTACTCTAGGTACCTGCCAAAACTTAAACAAAATTTTTTTTGTAATAATTGTCCATGTGTTTACCTTTACTTAGAGCGATATTTCCTCATATGGCTTCTAGTTACTGTTTGTGTCCTTTCATTTCAAAGTGCGGGACTCACGTGAGAATTTCTTGCAGGGCAGGTCTAGTTGTAACAGCTCTGTAGGCTGCTGTAGCTGTCTCTATACCGAGGATCAGCCTGGATGTAAACTTAAGGTCTTCTCAGCTCTTTTCTAAGCCTGCACCTTACCATGGGCATATTCCATGATTTCATTTTCTAATTTCTTCTGTATGTGCAATCACTTTTGAATGTTCTAGTCTTTAATATCTGGATCCCAAGAGGGGAAAAATAGAAAAACAAAGGAAGGGCTGGGGGAGCGGCTGGCCCTTTAAATCTCCTGGAAATCACTTCAGCTGGAGAGGAGCTTGCGACAATGTGGGGAGGAACGAAAACAAAGGCCATCTGCTGTATCTTTGTCTGCACCACTGTGATCAGAAGCAGCATTCAGTAATCCAACGCAGATCCCAGATATTTGGAGAACATGGTCCTTTTTGCTCACCCTGGCTTCCCCAAGCTGCATGCAAGCTGCTCCTGCAACACGTGCATGGCAACAGAGCTGGGTGTGCCGGCTGGTAGCTGCTAAGTGGGTAGCTGCTTTCAGTTAAGAGCTGAAATTGACCACAGTTCATCACAATTTATTGCCCAAGCATCCCCCCTGGAAGTTGCAAGCCATCAGTAGATGTCAGAGTTTCAAAATAGTTACATCAGACAGATTCTGCAAGTACAATTTCTGTCTAGGTGGGGAACCAGATTCCTGATGATTCCTGCTCTGCCATCTTCCCAGGCCTCTCTCACATTAGTTTTAAGTGATATTAAGAAACTACTTAGAAATAAATGTCACTGGAACAACTGGCCTAACATCCCCAAAATCTGAACCTCCCTTGTTACAAATTATCCGGGAAACCTGAGAGACCTGTGGGTGATACAGGAGGATTTTATTGAGGTGGCCACCAACTCAGAGGATTAGCATTCTAAGTCTAAGTCCCGGAGAAAAAAAATGGGGTACTTTTGTACATCCAGGATGACATAGCAGTTAACGGGTTTACAGATGTCTGAACAAATAACAGTTAATTAATTTGCAACATGTCTTGTGATGTACATTACATTTGAAAAACAGCATTTTGAGAGGTGCATTGTACATTCTTTGGGTGTTATCTTGCCCTGTGACCTTGTAGCTGGTCAGCAAGAGAAACAAGAGTCTGGGAACTTCGCTGAGAATGTGGAAAGAACAGATAAGGTAGGTTTTACAGGGAGTTAGTTAATTTTAAGCAGAGCTGGAGGTTAGGTTTTTAACATTAAACAGCACACAACACAGCAAAATTTACTATATAGCAACTACAAGTTATAAGGTTTTGTTTCTACTATTATTGCTATTATATAATTCCCTTCTTTATCATACTTCACTGCTATGTATATAAAATGCAATCCGTAT
This sequence comes from Cacajao melanocephalus, assembly GCA_963573385.1. Lineage (NCBI taxonomy): Eukaryota > Metazoa > Chordata > Mammalia > Primates > Pitheciidae > Cacajao > Cacajao melanocephalus. The sequence goes on from CAUYLG010040720.1 coordinate 202,921, forward strand.
TTTTAACTCTTTTTGATGAAGTTACGAGGACTGAATATAGAGGGTTAGGATAGTGTTGACCGCTAGAAACCTGATTGATCTCTCAAACTCATATTAAGTAGCATTTAGAAGAAATGGTGCTCTGCAGCAAACAGATTAGAATCAGACAGACAAATCAAGACAGGTGAGGAAAACTGAATAGAAATACCATGTTTAGAATTAATATGGAATAATTCTGTAATATATCCTGTCCTGGTACATTTAATGAATTTCTCCTTTCTATGACAGATAATTCTAATTTTTTAACTAAAAAAGAAAAAACTAACCATCATAATCTTAGAGAATAAAGTAATTTTTTCCTGTCTGATCTATTTTATCTGCCTCACTTCTCCCTCAGACCTTTACAGTATTTTCTTCTGTATCTATTCTCTCTGCCCCAGCATGAAGACAACAATCTCTGGGGACTTGAATGCCACAATGTGAACTTGATGCAGTTGCAAGATAAAAGAATTGTCTTATCAGGGCCACTATTCTAGGGACATTTGTGTCAACTTAAATGAAAAATGTTTGAAGAAATGTGTTTGAAAATAAGTCTTGGTAAACATGAGAAGTATATTACAGAAATGTAATGTACGCTTTCACTTTTAATGCAAAAGAAATAATGTATTTTGCAAATTCTTTGCCTACCACTAACTTTAAGATGTAAAAAAAAGTCATAAACAAAAACATCATAAAAACAAGGAATAGGTATAAACTATTAAAAGGGTCAGAATACTATATGGATGCATACACATATACACACAAATGAAGATGACTACAGCCTAGACTGATGTAGAACCAAAGTTGGTTATTATCAGCAAAAAATTACAGATACAGAAATATGAATAGATGAATCTATAGAGATAGATATATGTATTGGCTTAAATTGTAAAGAATATGTCTCTTCTATAAAATATCCTTCTATTTTTTATATTTATTTTCCCAAAATTAAAATTATTTTCTGACATAAGAAAATAAACTTTTAAAGAATTTTCAAGAAAATTTAAAATTTCTAGTTTTCAGATAAAAGATATTGGAAATGAACCAGAAACCTTAGAGAAAAAAGAAATAAACCACAGAACAGAAATCTCAAAATTGGCAATATTTTTAAATTAGTGAAGTTAGTGTAAAAATAAATTTGCACCCATAAAACAAAATCTGACTGTTTAACAAAGCCCACTTAAACAAGGAGAAAGAATGTGTAAATATATATGACTAATAAATCTAGAAAATAGTCACTAAATATATGAAGGGGAATTGGAAGAATTTTGAATAATTTAGTACAAAGACAATAAAAGGCAAATATAAAATAAAAGTTAAATAAATAAGGATCATTTCAAAAGTTCAAACTCATTTACTACTTAATTTAACTAGATAATATGAATGGGGAAAGATTGAAAAACAATGGCAGAAAATACTCATTAAACATAGTTATATCCTCAACTAGAAAGCATCTATTTGCCAAGTAGTTTGAACCGAAAGAGGCCAAAATGCATGCACTTGTGTGTGGGGGAGGGTGAGTGAAATTTAAAGTGTCAGAGATGGAATGAAAAACTGAAATGCTTCTGGGAAGAGAGGCGTACTTACAAAAGTCAAAAAGTAATGTGATTGCCATAAAGCTTTTCGTACGTTAACAAGATAGAAGAAATGAAGCAATGCCTTCAATTTTGTTAAATAAAATAGTTTACGTTATAATTTTGTACTCTATTCATATTACCTACCAGGATATATGAGTAACATATTTATGGAAAACAACAACTTATCAGTTTTACTACCTGCCTATGCTCTAAGGATTAATTAGAGAATATACTGAAATAATAGATAAAATAATATCTGAAAAAATGACAGGAAAACTAGCCAAGGGTTCAGTGGAAGTTATTCAGGGATAACATCTATTCAATGAGGTTCAGAATCCATAGGTCCAAATTAGATGAGGGGTTCGATTGTGTCCAATGTCTAAGAAGAAATTAATGCCATTTCCTAAATAATGTGACTAAGACGTTGACTGATTTTTATAAGAATGTATCTGAAAGGACATTGCCGATGAAAGGTAGTAAATAAAATTAGTATTATACTTCTAATAACATACGTTGGTAAATTACAGTCTATTTTAATCATTTACTAGCCTATTGCTTTTTTGGGTAGTTAAATATTCCTGAGTAGTGCAATTTGTATGTTTATAAGACTTATTTTCTCCTCATTTTTGATCCAAATCTTCCAACTTGTTTGGTATGGCATTCAAATGTTTATAATAATATACATGTTTGTCATTAATTATTGTTTTCTAAATTTATGTTTTCTAAATTTAAATCTTTACTCATAAAAGGCTGCCATCATCATAGTTGAATAATATAATTTGAAATTATGAAGATTATAGAACCTTAAAGAAAATATTTAGAAAGACATGTAGTGCAGAAGATGAAACAGCATCCTTGAAAGAGAGAAACACTCTTTATGGCTAAAAAGAGATAGGTATTTTAGAGCATTATGAGGAGCCCTAAGGTTATCTGCTGGAATACTTGAAAAATAAATTCAATCAATACCCTGAAAGTTGAGGTCTCAAGCAGTAGTAATATAAGTCTATTATGTAGAACTACAAATGTGACTAATAGAATAAATAAATATAAAGCAGCTAGATGTTTTTACTTCTGAGGCATCACAGTTTAAAAATTCATTGAACTGTAATTTGTGGCTATCACTAGGGAGTAGAAGCTATACATTATGTGAAAGGTAACATTCTGTTTAAACGTGGTAAGCATGTGTTATTTTGAAATGGATTTGAAGCTCTTTGGTGGCAGCAAAAGATAGGATCTTTTTAGTATACTACTACTCTGGCTTCTTCACTAAGTCTAAGCACATAAGTTGATAATATTTCCTGGTGTTGAATTAGGCCCAGACTTTTGATAAATCCTGTATCAATCACAAATGCAGAAATGAACAAACAGAACACAAATGCAGTGAGAGAGGCGAAATTCGTAGCTGTGTAAAGTGCGAAATTACCACAAGGACCGTGGCTACCTTGAAGATGTCCTTATGTATTTAAAGCAGACCTTGCATAAGGAAAAAATAAACTTTTATTATATTAAGTAGTTGAGATTTTGTGAAATTTATTATGTCACCATTGTAGTAATATTAAGTGCAACCATAGAAGAAAACCGTCATAATCATTGTAAATTTAAACCAACTAATTGCGAAAGACTAGAGAACATTGGGCAGCACACTTATTCCTCATTTTCCTGCATAAATAGAAGATGATTACAAGAATAGGAAAGATTATATGAATTCATGAAAACTTGGTTTGTATATAAATTTTGCAATGTCATCCTCTGTGAAAAATATAAACAGGAACCACTTCCAATAATTTTTCATGCTCAAAGTTCAGATGCTTTCCACTTAAATATCTGTGATTATCCACTTCACTCAAGCTTTTCTGAAACTTCAGTCCATTTCCTCTATATTTTATCAAGCTGTCAAAATTAGTCACGTATCTGCATTTCCAAGTATTCTGGTGTTCAAATTATGTTCTTCTGTTGATTAGTAACCTAATTCAATATACTCTTTTTTGCCAATAAAACTTATCATAGAAAATATTCCTTTATATCCAAACCAACTACCTATAAGGTACATTTTTATTTGGGTTACTTAACAAATATTTTATTTTCCAGCTTAAGCTCTTTCTTTTGCCGGGTGCAGTGGCTCAGATCTGTTATCCTAAGAATTTGGGTGGCTGAGTGGGGTGGATCACCTGAGCTCAGGGGTTTAAGACCAGCCTGGCCAATATGGTGAAACTCCGTCTCAGCTAAAAATACAAAAATTAGCTAGGCATGGTGGCACATGCCTGTACTTCCAACTACTTGGGAGGCTGAGGCAGGAGAATCACTTGAACCACGGAGGCAGAGGTCGCAGGGAGCCAAGATCATGCCACTGCACTCCAGCCTAGGCAAAACACACACACATACACACACTCACACTCATACACACACACACACACACACACACACAGGTCTTTCTTTTAACATAAAACTAAAAATCAGCCACAAACATGTTTTTTTATTTATAATTATTTAAATGGAATAATGGAAATATGTCTATAATCATATCAATAACTATTTTATAGCCAAAGAATTATAGCCAATTTCAAGAAATGTCAACATTTGCAGTTATATGTTATTAAAATTATTTATTAAATGCAATTTAGAGTTATTATGTTAAATTATCTTTTCAAATTTGAATGCCACTCATATTTAGAAATACATAAAAGACATCTGAACAACTGCAGGGAAAATAATGAAAAGAGGAAAATATACACAAGTCAAATAAATAAAGGCAAGAATGAAGAAACAATGAATATAGGAAAGCAGAGCAAAGAGACAGCACAAAATAAGATGATAGAGATAATCTAGGTATAAAAAATCATACTAAAAGTGAACATCTTAACTCCCAGTTCAAAGTCATTCAGTCTGAAACTTCAATAAAACCAAATATTTAATTATAAGCCATTTAAAAGAGACCTAAATATAATGCCATTATTTGTTGAAAGTAAAATGAAAGACAGGCCTATTCCAAGCAGATAAGTGACCAAAGAAGGCTAGGTAATATCTTATTGGACAATAATATGCATAAGGCAAACAAATTAAGCAAAATCACCCATAATAATGCAATATTCAATATACCAAGAAGATAAAACAAGTATTGTAAGGGTGTTAAAGTAAATTAAAAAATAACAACCCCAAAACCTTGGGAAATAATTAGGCATTAACAAATAATTCTGAACATGTTCATAAGGTAAGTAAACCTATTGTACTATTTATATATCTAAAGAAATACTTTGTGGTGGTGTTCACAGTAACATATTCATTTGCAAAAGCAAAAAATTCTGCCCATGAAGATTTAAGTAGATGAATACAGTATTATTTCTGTATGACCATGAAAAAACATAAAGCTACACTTATTAAAAAGAATGTGTATTAAAATTTTGAATGAAAATATTTTGGAAGAAATACACAAACACACGTATATATATCAAGATACATTTATACAGATATTTAAAAGAATTGAACTAAAGAGTATATGTATCTAGATATTACATATCTATTGCATAAAGGGAGAAAGATATGAGAGGGCATCTCACGATAACTTTTAATTTCTTTGATTCTGTATGATTTTCTTAAGCTTGCTTGTAGGTAGTAATCCATGCGTATTTGTTTATTATATCTCTGTAACCTGGACATGTTTAGTGTATTTCTACATGTCATATTTTGTAATTTAAAAATAATAATTTAAAACATTTAAATTCCCTTTCTGACACTGCTGAAGGAAAGTTTAAGTGTTAATTTACAGGTATGCACATATAATTGAAATGGTGTAGCCATGAGTTAATTTTCCCCCAACAGTTTGTTATATAAAAATATTTAATCAGTTAAGATATATTTTATAGCAAAAAACTAACTATAGAAATTCATCTTTACAGACAATGAATTTATTTCTTGGTAATACATATTTTCTTTGATATATCACAAAAATAACATTGTAATGGAAGGAATCAATTTATTTAATAGTTTTTGACTTATAAGAAAAAAAAAGCAAGACTTAATATGGAGCCAGTAATGTACTTAACTGCAGTAGAAACTTGGTAGGTATACATCAGCTTCCAACAGTTCAATAGTATTGAGCATAATTGTCAGCAAACAAATAAGTCTTTTCAAAATCTGTTTCCTTTGGCATTACATTTTGAGATTCATTTTAAAATTGTCTGTCCTGACAAAATAGAGAACTGTGTACAATGATAATATTCAAGGCAAAACAAGCATATTGTGTACTATAAATACATGAATATGTATACTTTTAATTTTTAGTTCTATATTCAATAATAGATTCTAACTCAAGATTATAACAGAACACTTAAAATTTATGTAATGTTTATCTTTGTTTCAGAAAAAAGTTTTTATTCAAAGAAGATAAGTTATAATGCAAAATATATAGTTGATTTTTTTCTCTATATATAAAATAATTTTACTTTTAATTGTGTACATGTTTACAAGCATGTACTATTTATAGTTCTGAATATTTCTTTAGGTCACATTATATAAACAATTATTACAAATCAACTCAATGAATATTAGGGCTTTTTATTTTAAATTATTTGACAATTTTTTGGTGTATGACCAATATTTGCTGTTTATTGTTTTAAGAGCTAGAAATACCCCAGTTTTTAAAAAAAGAAATAATAACCCTCATCTTCTGGAAATTTTTCCTTCTAAAAGATTAACTTTCCAGGGTACCACCTTATGAAAAAAAGCTGTCATAAGTGTATAAAATTGTTCTTGTATTTCTTTATCTTTTGACTTTTATTTTAGATTTGGGGCACATATGCATGGTAAACTGACAAGTCACTAGGGTTTTGTGTACAGATTGCTTTATCACCCAGGTAATAAGCATACTACTCAATGGGTATTTTGGGTGATATTTTTTCCTCCTTCCATCCTCAACCCTTAAGTAGGCCGGATGTCTGTTGTTACCCTCTTTGTGTCCACATATACTTGATGTTTGGCTCCCACTTATAAGTAAGAACATTCCTTATTTGGTTTTCTGTTATTGCATTAGTTTTCTTCATCTCTATCATGTTGCTGTTCTTTATTATGGCATAGTAATACTACACAGTGTATAAGTACTAAAATTTTTTTATTCAGTCTACCAATAATGGATATTTAGGTTGGTTGTGTGTCTGCTATTGTAAATAGTGCTTCAGTGAACATATGCATGTATGTGTCCTTATGGCATAGTAGAATGATTGATACTCCTTTGGGAATATACTCAAGTATGAGATTTCTGGGTCGACTAGTAACTCCGGTTTGAGTCCTGAGGAAAACACAGTGCTTTTCACAATGACTGAATGACTTTACACTCTTACTAGCAGTGTATAAACATTCTATTTATCTGCCACCTTGCTGGCATTTGTTATTTTTTGGCTTTTTAATAATAGCCATTATGACTGATGTGAGATGATATTTCACTGTGGTTTTGATTTGCATTTCTCTAATGATTAGAGATGTTGAACATTTTTTCATATGCTTGTTGACCACACATATATCTTTTGAAAAGTGTCTTTTTATGTCTTTTGTCCACTTTTTAATGAGTTTTTCTTCATTTGTAAATTGGTTTAAGTTTGATATAGATTCTGGATATTAGACTTTTGTCAGATGAGTAGTTTGTAAATACATTATCCCATTTTGTAGGATGTCTGCTTACCCTGTTGACCATTTCTTTTACTGTGTGAAAGCCCTTTAGTTTAATTGGTCCTATTTCTCAATTTTTGTTTTTGTTGCAATGATTTCTGGAGTTGTTGTCATGAAATCTCTGGTCCTATATCAAGAACTGTATTTCTTAGGTTATCTTACCAGGATTTTTATAGTTTTAGATTTTACATGAAAGTCTGTAATCCAACTTGAGTTGATTTTTGTATACAATTACAAAATTGTATATAATTTTTGTTGAAAATTAAACCACCTCTTCCTAAGAGACTTTTTGGTAAATTAAGAAATTAATGCAGAAATCAAGAAATTATTAGAAACAAATGAAAACAAAGATACAACATACCAACATCTCTGAAACATAGCTAAAGCAGGATTAATGGGGAAGTTAAGCACTAAAATGCCCACATTAAAAAGTTAGAAATAAATATTAAATTAACAACCTAACATCACAACTAGAGGAACTAGAGAAATAAGAAGAAACCAACTCCAAAACCAGCAGAAGATAAATAATAACCAAAATCTGAGCTGAACTGATAGAAATTAGATGCAAAAATAAAACCAACCATACAAAGGAATGAATCCATGTGTTGTTCCATTAAAAAATTAATAAAATTGATAAACAACTAATTAGACTAATAAATAAAAAAGGAGATAATATGTAAATAAACACATTTAAAAATTACAAAGGTTACATTACTGCTGACCCAACAGGAATACAAATAACAATCAGAATCTTTTAAACAACTCTATGCAAACAAACTAGAAAATCTAGAAGAAATGGGTAAATTTATGAACACATACAATCTCCCAAGACTAAATCAGGAAGAAATTGAATTGCTGAACAGATCAATAACAAGTTCCACAATTGAATCAATAATAAAAATTTACAAACCAAAAAAAGCCCAGGACCAGACAGATTCAGTCGAATTCTACCAGATGTATAAAGTAAAGCCAATACCATTTCTACTGAACCTACTGTAAAAAATTGAGGAGGAATGAATTTTCTGAATTCATTTTGTGAGGCCAGCATCATCGTATCAAAATCTTGCAGAGACAAAACAAAAAAAGAAAACCTCACGCTAATATCCTTGAACTGACATACACAAATTCTCAAGGAAATACTAGCAAACCGAATCCAACAATACATGAAAAATCTAATCCACCATGAGCAAATAAGCTTTGTTCCTGTAATTCAAAGTTGGTTCCTTTATTTCTTGAGAAAATCAAGAACTTTCTATGATGCCAATAACCGGACAATGGCCATCCTTTATATGCCTATGAGGACCAGAGTCTCAGGAATAGTTAATGGAAAAAGAAGTATTTCATTTACCGTGTAGAATATAAATCTCTAATACAGTAAACAGTTGGAAAATGTTTAAAAAGCTAGTTTTGCATAATATATCTATATCAATGCTTCTTGACTTACAGTGGGATTATATGCTAAAAAACCCATCATGAGTTGAAAATATCTAAGTCAAAAATGCATTTAATACACCTAACCTACCATGCATTTTAGCTTAGTCTAAACTACCATAACCATGCTCAGAAAACTTACATTAGTCCTACAGTTGGGAAAAAATCATCTAATGCAAAGCCTATTTTATAATAGAGTGTTGAATATTTCATGTCATTTATTGAATACTGTACCAAATGTGAAAAACAGTTGTATGGGTACTCACCAATAATATACCCAGCTAAAAGCGTACTGAGCCTAAAGAAGATTTGAAATACTGAACTAAAGTTAAATGTTGAATGATGAGAATATTACAGTGACAGGGTCACTGATAAAGCTTGGCTGTGGCCCCACCCAAATCTCACCTTAAATTGTAATAATCCCTACATGTCAAGGTTGGGGCCAGTTGGAGATAATTGAATCATGGGGGTAGTTTTCTCCATATTGTTCTTGTAGTGAATGAATTTTTTGAAATCTTATGGTTTTACAAATGGAAGTTCCTTGCACAAACTCTCTTGGCTGCCACCATATAAGACATGACTTTGCACCTCCTTGCCTTCCACCGTGATTGTGAGGTATTCCCAGCCATATGGAACTATGAGTCGATTAAACCTCTTTCCTTTATACATTTCCCAGTCTTGAGTATGTCTTTATTAGCAGCATCAGAAGAGACATACACAGTCATCGACTTCTGTCCCTTTTAATGAAGTTCAAGAATAGCTGTTAGAAGATACTGGGGCATGGGCTGGGCATGGTGGCTCATGTCTGTAATTCTATCACTTTGGGAGGCCAAGGAGAGTGGATCACTTGAGTCAGGAGTTCGAGACAAGCCTAGCCAACATGGTAAAACCCTGTCTCTACTAACAATACAAAAAAAAAAAATAGCCATGGGTGGTGGCGCATGCCTGTAATCTCAGCTACTCAAGAGGCTGAGGCATGAAGAATCACTTGAACTTGGGAGGCGGAGGTTGCAGTGAGCCATGATCATGCCACTGCACTCCAGCCTGGGTGACAGAATGAGACTTTGTCTCAAAAAATAAAGAAAGAAGGAAGAAGAAGGTACTGGGGCATGGATATTTGCTGGTTTAACAGATCTAGGAAAAATATAAAGTATCCATTGTTTACCATCATAATTCTGACAAAGAGTGGAAGCTGTGGCTTGCTGCTTCTGCCCAGCATCAGGAGATAATATCATACTGTGTATTGCTAGTCCAGGGAAAGATCAGAATTTAATATTTAAAGTACAATTTCTATTGAATGTGTATTGCTTTCCCAACATTTTAGTAGAAAAACTTTAAGTCAAAGAATTGTGATGTCAAGAACCAACTGTATTTAAATTTAATATACTGATCAACACTTTACTCCTCCTGGTGATGTTTTACTATTAAATATTTTGAATCAAACTTCAAAATTTATGTTTTATTAACCTGATATCAAGTATATTTTAGGCATTGGATGCATTAAAATACCTTTTTGGAATAATTTAGACATTTAAGCATAAGTGATCAGAATAATTTTCTTTTCTTATAATCTGAAATATAAAATAGGTTGGCACACATTTTTTAAATCACTTAATGTGGTCTTGGTTATATCTTAGTAATCCTTCAACGTAATTGTGACTATAAATGCATTGGTAAGATATAAAATAAATAATGTCATTATTTAAAAATTTAGTGGCCAAGATGGCCAAATAGGAACAGCTCCAGGCTGCAGTTCCCAGTGAGACCAATGCAGCAGGCAAGTGATTTCTACATTTCCAACTGAGGTACCTAGTTCATCTCACTGGGACTGGATAGGCAGTGGGTCTAACCCACAGAGGGAAAACAGAAGACAGATGGGGCATCACTTCACCCAGGAAGTGTAAGGAGCCAGGGACCTCCCTTCATGTGCCAAGAGCCAAAGAAAGCCATGAAGGAATGTGCTACCTGGCCAGGTTACTATCCTTTTTCCACAGTGTTTGCAATCTACAGATGAGGAGAATCCCATGTTCGCCCCCAGGGCCCCGGGTTTCAAGCACCAAACTGGGCTGCTGTTTAGGCAGATACCCAGCTAGCTGCAGGAGTGTTTTTTTCATACCACAGTGGCACCTGGAACCTCAGCGAGACAGAACCATTCACTCCCATGGAAAGGGGGCTGAAGCCATGGAGCCGAGTTGTCTCGCTCAGTGCGTCCCACTCCCACAGAGTCCAGAAAGCTAAGAACCACTGGCTTGGAATTCTTACTGCCAGCACAGCAGTCTGAAATTGACCTGGGATGATCAAGCTTGGTGGGGTGAAGGGGCATCTGCCATTACTGAGGCTTTAGTAAGTGATTTTCTCCTGACAGTGCTAAGGAGGCTAGGAAGTACGAGCTGGGGGTGGCAAAGTGGCTGTGGCCAGACTGCTTCTCTGGATTTCTCCTCAATGGACAGGGCATCTCTGAAGGAAAGGAAACAGCCCCAGTCAGGAACTTACAAACAAAATCTCTATCTCCCTGGGACAGAGCACCTGGGGGAAGGAGACAACAGTGATAATTACTCACAAATTGTGTTGGCTTTAGACCTTTGACATTATACCAGTACTGAATAAATACAAGTGGCTCCAGCTTATCAGGACTGCTTACTCTCCAGCAGTCCCCTGGCTGCTCTCATGCCAAATAACTGTGTCTGAGTACTCCTTGTATCCGTCACTCGGCCAGAGTCTGTAGGACAGACTTGGCAGCTGGTGTTCCATGTGAGGAATGCTGCAATAGATCATTACAGAACCCTCAAAAACAAAGGTAAGGAGACTGCACAGTCAGTAAGTCATTGGTGCCTACTCAAGATTTCCAAGTTCAGGGGAATTTTCAAGCCAGGATTTCATCATGGGACAGCAGTTATCCGCTCAACAGAAACAGGATATAAAAGTATTGAAACAGCTCCTTAAAGCTAGTGGAGCCTCAGTTTCTCAGGCTTAATTAAGGGATCTAATGCAAACTGTTGTTTCCTATAACCCATGGTTCCAGGAAGAACGGATGCTAGACTGAGAACTCTGGGAATATGTGTGGAGAAATCTTAAACACAATCATGCACAAGGGCAAAGGGTCCCAGTAACATCTTTAATGTACGGGCCTTAGTTAGGGCTGCCTCGGCACCACTCTATACTGAAGAGCCTAAAAAGGGGAGGGAGGCAGAACTACCACCTACCTTACTGCCTCCTCCTCTTCCCTCATCCTGGCCATTACCAGGTAAAGGTGCCACAGAGAAAACATAGATTTTCCTTGAGCCCCCTTCCCCAGTAAATTGGAAACCAGACAAGGGATACACTACAGCTATGGGACCCTGTCTTAGGCAAGCAGCATTAGAAGGTGAGTTCTTGGCCTGCCCACTGATGCAAGATCAATAAGGCAATCAGATGTATGATCCCATTACTTTTAACACTTATGAAGAGATAAGAGAAAAGCATTCGTGTAAACAAAGCCACTAGCTCACTTACAAAAGTATTAATTGAGAACATAGCAGACAACTTTCATAGGACCCCATGGGACTGGTCACAGCTAGCTAAAACAACTTTAGACACCAGTCAATACCTCCTCTGGGGGCAGAATTAGATGAATTATGTGAACATAAGACCTTTTTCTAATAATCGCCACTGTTATTCTTCCTCTACTTTTGAAGTGGCTCTCTCAAAATTCTATTTGGGTAGAACACTAGCCTTTAAAGGGAGAGAAATTATAACAAGCCCATGACTTAATTGAGGAGCAATTAAAAGTAAGACATATAGAACCATCAAAAAGCCCTTGGAATTTGCCCATTTTTGTCATTCCCAAAAAGTCTGGCAAATGGAGACTTTTGCATGACTTATGGGCTATCAGTGCTAATTTGCAACCAATAGCATCCCTTCAATATGGGCTCCCTTGCCCCACTGTGATTCCTTCAGATTGGCCTATAGTCATTGTTGACTTAAAAGACTGTTTTTATACTATTCCCTTTGCAAAACAGGACAAAGAAAATTTTGCATTTACAATAACAGCTATCAATAATGAAAGGCCAGCTCAGTGATTTCATTGGAAAGTACTTCCTCAAGGAATACTGAACATTCCTACCATGTGTCAGTATCATATAAATCAGGCTTTCCTCCCCAGTATAAAAGAATTTCCTAATTGCAAGATATTCATTTATGGATGATATATTACTGGCAGCCCCAACAGAGCCAATACTTTTAAAATTAATATGACTCTATCAAAAGGAATACACAGTTAAGAGGTTTAATCACAGCACCTGAAAAAGTACAGATGTCCTCTCCTTAGAAATATCTTGGATACATCCTAACTGTTTGGTGAGTAAGACCCCCAGAAGGCTAAATTAAATTCTAGCAACTTAAACACTATAAATTATTATCAAAAATTACTAGGCAATATTAACTGGCTTTACCCTACCTTGGGGATAACTACTGATAAATTACAGAACCCATTTTCTATCCTAAAGGCCAATGCAGTCCTGGACTCTCCCAGGTATTTAACCTCTGCAGCAAAAAGGAAAATTGAGGAAATAGAGCAAACTATTTCTCAAAGGCAACTAGATCATATAGACCCACAATATTCAGTCCAGTTGTTTGTTTTTATTTAACCTCTGCAGCAAAATGGGAAATTGAGGAAATAGAGCAAACTATTTCTCAAAGGCAACTAGATCATATACACCCACAATATTCAGTCCAGTTGTTTGTTTTTCCTACTAAGCATTCCCCAACAGGATTGATAAGAGAGATGGCCCCAGGGCAATGCTTCCCAGAATGGGGTTTTGCTCACATACTGGAACTAAAACACTATCTACCTGTATTCAGCTAGTTAGTAAAGTCATCTATACAGGCCACAGAGGATGCAATCTATTGCTAGGTTATGATGGTGATGTCATAAAAATTCCCTTGAGCAAAAAATATTTTGAAGCAGTCTTGCCCTTATCTCTAGACCTGCAGATAGCACTTTCTGATTATGCAGGCCATATAGAACATGCCCTACCTGCTGACAAAGTACTTCAGTTCATATCTCGTACTCCTATAGTTATGCCTGCAAAGGTAGTTCACTCTCCCATACCTAAGTCTTTAATGCCTTTTACTAATGGCTCTGGTAAAAATGGAAAAGTGGTTATCTGATGGGAACCACATAACTCCCACAGCTAATCTGGATTTACTAGTAAATGTACTTAATCTGGATTTTCTGGTAAAAATGTAAAAGTGGTTGTCTGGTGGGAACTGCATAATTCCCACACTTAATCTGGATTTACACCCTTAAAAATATGCTCAAAGAGAGCTGATGTTGGAGCCTTAATATTGGCACTGTAACACATTAGACTGAGGTGACAAGTAACACTACATTTTACTCCTTGATTGGTAAAGAATATTACTAATTATATTCATGTTTATCTCATGTTATTTACTAATTCCAGGATGCAAAGCTGGAAAATGAGCCGTAACCACTACACCTGAAAACGTGTTGCTGCACACATCTATATTCTTCAATCAACAAAACCTGAGGCAAAAAAACAGGAAAGGGGGAGATGAAATAGATCGGTCAAGGTGGTGGGAGAAGCTGTAGAAAAAGAAGCAGGCCTTTTGAAAGGTCGAAAGGGCTCTGAAAAGCTTCAGGCAAAAAAAAAAAAAAAAAGCTGAAGGTACCTAATTCTTTTACCCTGAGGCTAAGGACAAGGAGTAGGAAACAGTAGGAGTGTAAAGAAATCATTCTAGATAAGTTTATTTACTTATGTCATCCAGAGATCAACCTATGATTATCTGCGCAAGACTGCTCCCTGCAAGGGGGTCTACAATATTAATTACCCATGTATTGTGTTGGCTCCAGGCCTTTGACATTGTGCCAGTACTGAATAAATACAAGCAGGTCCAGCTTATCAAGACTGCTCTTTCAAGCAGTCCCCTAGCTGCTGTCATGCAAAATACCTGTGTTTGAGTACTCCTTTCATCTGTCACTTGGCCAGAGTCTGTGGAATAGACTCAGCAAGAATGGAACCAAGCTGGAAAACACACTTCATGGTGTTATTGAGGAGAACTTCCCCAACCTAGCAAGACAGGCCAACATTCAAATTAAAGAAATATAAAAACTCCGTAAGATAACCTCAAGACACATAATCATCAGGTTCTTCAAAGTTGAAATAAAGGAAAAAGTACTAAGGGCAGCTGGAGAAAAAGGTCAGGTTACTTACATAGAGAAGCCCATCTGACTTACAATGGATTTCACTGCAGAAACCCTACAAGCCAGAAGAGAGTGGGGGCAAATATTCAACAGTCTTAAAGAAAAGAATTTTCAACTCAGAGTTTCATATCTAAACAAACTAAGCCTCATAAGCAAAGGAGAAAATAAAATCCTTTCCAGGCAAGCAAATGCTGAGAGATGTTGTCACCACCAGGCCTGCCTTACCAGAGCTCCTGAAGGAAGCACTAAATATGGAAAGGAGAAACTTGTACCAGCCACTGCAAAAACACACCAAAATATAAAGACCAATGACACTATGAAGAAATTGCATCAACTAATGTGCAAAATAAACAGCCAGCATCATAATGACAGGATCAAATACACACATAACAATATTAAGCTTAAATGTAAATGGGCTAAATGCCTCAATAAAAAAAGACACAGACTGGCAAATTGAAAAAAGGGTCAAGACCCATCAGTGTGCTGCATTCAGGGAACAGATCTCAGATGCAAACAAAAACACAGGCTAAAAATAAAGGGATGGAGAAATATTTACCATGCAAATGGAAAGCAAAAGAAAGTAGAGATTGCAATCCTAGTCTCTGATAGAACAGATTTTAAACCAAAAATGATCAAAAAGACAAAAAAAAAGGGCATTACATAATGGTAAATGAGGTTAATGCAACAAGAAGAGCTAACTATTCTAAATATATAAGCAACCAATACAGGAGCACCCAGATTCACAGAAAAAGTTCTTAATACCTACAAAAAGACCTAGTCTCCCACAAAATAATAGTGGGAGACTTTAACATCCCACTTTCAATTTTAGATAGATCAATGAGATAGAAATTTAGCAAGCATATTTAAGACTTGAACTCAGCTCTGGATCAAGTAGACCCAATAGACATCTACAGAACTCTCCACACCAAATCAATAGAATAGAATATGCATTCTTCCCAGTACCACATAGCACGTATTCTAAAACAGACCACATAATTGGAAGCAAAACACTCTTCAGCAAATGCAAAAGAATGGAAGTCATAACAAACAGTCTCTCCCGCAGTGCAATCAAATTAGAATTTAGGATTAAGAAACTCACTAAAAACCGCACAACTACATGGAAATTGAACAACTTGCTCCTGAATGACTACTAGGTAACTAAATTAAGGCAAAAATAAATAATTTCTTTGAAACAATGAAAACAGAGACAATGTACCAGAATCTCTGAGACACAGCTAAAGCAGTGTTAAGAGGTAAATTTATATCACTAAATGCATACAACAAAAAGCTAGAAAGATCAAAAATCAACACCATAATATCACAATTAAAAGAACTAGAGAAGCAAGAGCAAATTCAAAACTTAGCAGAAGACAAGAAATAACTAAGATCAGAGCAGAACTGAACGAGATAGAGAAACAAAAAACTCTCCAAAAGTCAATGAATCCAGGAACTGTTTTTTTTTTAAAGATTAACAAAATAGATGAACCACTAGCCAGACTAAACAAGAAGAGACAAGAATCAAATAGGCAAAATAAAATGTTAAAGGGGATATCACCACTGATACTACAGAAATAAAAACTACCATCAGAGAATACTATAAACACCTCTGTGCAAATAAACTAGAAAATATAGAAGAAATGTATAAATTACTGGACACATAAGGAATTTATAAATGTATAAATTCCTGGACACATCCTCCTAAGACTAAACCTTGAAGAATGAAATCCTTGAATAGACCAATTACAAGTACAGAAATTGAGGTAGTAATTAATAGCCTACCAACCAAAAAATGCCCTGGACCGGAAGGATTCACAACCGAATTCTACCACAGATACAAAGAGGAGCTGGTACAGTTTCTTCTGGAACTACTCCAAACAATAGAAAAAAAGGAACTTTTTCCTAACTCATTTTATGAGGCCAGCATCATCCTGATACCCAAACCTGGCAGAGACACAACAAAAAAAGAAAATTTCAGGCCAATATCCCTAATGATCATTGATGCAAAAGTCCTCAATGAAAGACTGGCAAACCAATCCAGCAGCACATCAAAAAGCTTATCCACCACGATCAAGTTGGCTTTATCCCTGGGATGCAAGGCTAGTTCAACATATGGAAATCAGTAAATGTGATCATCACGTAAACAGAAACAATGATAAAAACCACATGTTTATCTCAATAGATGCCGAAAATACATTCGATAAAACCCAACATCTCTTTATGCTAAATACTCTCATAAACTATGGACAAAGCATATCTCAAAATAATAAGAGCTTTTTATGACAAATGCATAGCTAATATCATACTGAACGGAAAAAATTGGAAGCATTCTCTTTGAAAAGAAGCACAAGGCAAGTATGTCTTCTCTCACCACTCCTTTTTAACATAGTATTGGAACTTCTGGCCAGGGCAATCAGGAAAAAGAAAGAAATAAAGATTATTCAATTAGGAAGAGAGGAAGTCAAATTGTCTCTTTGCAGATGATATGATTGTATATTTAGAAGACCCCATTGCCTCAGCCCAAAACCTCCTTAAGCTGATAAGCAACTTCAGCAAAATCTCAGGATACAAAATTAATCTGCAGAAATCACAAGCATTTCTATACACCACTAATAGACAAGCAGAGAGACAAATCATGAGTGGACTCCCATTCACAACTGCTACAAAGAGAATAAAATACCTGGGAATACAACTCATGAGGCCTGTGAAGTGCCTCTTCAAGGAGAACTACAAACCACTACTCAAGGAAATAAGAGAGGACACAAACAAACGGGAAAACGTTCCATGCTCACAGATAGGAAGAATCAATATCATGAAAATGGCCACATTGCTCAAAGTAATTTATTGATTCAATGCTATTCCCATCAAGCTACCGGTGATTTTCTTTGCAGAATTAGAAAAACTACTTTAAATTTCAAATGGAACCAAAAAAGAGTCGTAGAGCCAAGGCAATCCTAAGCAAAAAGGACAAAGCTGCAGGCATTACGCTACCTGACTTCAGCCATACTACAAGACTCCAGTAACCAAAACGGCATGGTACTGGTACCAAAACAGATATATAAGGCATATAGACCAAAGGAACAGAACAGAGGCCTCAAAAATAACACCACACATCTATAACCATCTACTCTTTGACAAACTTGACAAAAGCAAGCAATGGGAAAAGGATTCCCTATTTAATAAATGATGCTGGGAAAACTGGCTAGCCATATGCAGAAAACTGAAACTGGACCCCTTACTTATACTTTATACAACAACTAATTCAAAATGGATTAAAGACGTAAATGCAAAACCTCAAACCATAAAAACCTAGAAGAAATCCCAGGCAATATCATTTAGGACATAGACATGGACAATGACTTCATCACTAAAACACCAAAAGCAATTGCAACAAAAGTCAAAATTGACAAATGGGATCCAAGCAAAGTTTTATTTTTGTTGTTATTTAACCATACATTTGCCAAAAAAAAAAAAGATTATTATGTTTCAGTTTCTCAAATAATTATTTTCTAAATTTTATAAATAAAATTTAGTAACTAGTCTTGGAAGCAACTAGTCTTGGCTAGTTACTTCTGGATATAGATAAAAGCACATGTCACTTAATATATACCTGAAAGGCATTTTTTGGACATTATATGTTGGAGAATCAAGAAAGAATTCTAAAATGATAATTTTCTTTAAGCTGTCTGCTGTATTTCACATATTATATAAGTAATTATAAAGGAGGAAATTGGGTTGACTTCAATACTTCAAGCAGTCTACCTATTTGTCATGATTGTAACAATCTTGCTGTTCAATTGAATAGAGATGTGCCTTTGCCTGTCATGACTATTTATTATTTATTTTGAGACAGAGTCTCACTCTCTTGCCTATGCTAGAGTACAGTGGCATGATCATAAGTCACGGCAACCTTGAATTTCTGGGCTCAAGTCATCCTCTACCTCAGCCTTTAGAGTAGCTGGAACTATAGCACACACCACCATGCCTGGCTAATTTCTGTTCCTTTTCTTTTTCTTTTTTGGTAGAGATGAGGTTTTTTATATTTTGGCCAGGCTGGTTTCAAACTCCTGGACTCAAGCAGTTCTCCTGCCTTGACCTCTCAAAGTGCTGAAATTATAGGCATGAACCATCCCACTCAGTACCCTCATGGATTAGTAAAGCAAATCACTTGGCTTTATTCAGTAAATTTTCAATTCTTGAATCTGGGCCTCAACTAAATTTTAGGGGACCAGATACCTACATCTTTTGAGGACCATTATTCTGTAATATACATTCCAAAGTATATAAAGAAACTGTATGTGAGAATAAAATGTGTCTAGATGAAAATGCAAAGATTTATTAACTATCATCTCCCAATTTTTTTTTATTCCTTGTATCATTCACTACAACCTTTTTTTAACTTTTATTTTAGATTCAGAGGTACATGTGCATGTTTGTTATGCATGTGAATTGCATGTCATGGGGGTTTGGTGTACAGATTATATTGTCACCTAGGAATTATGCATAGTACCCAATAAGTAGTTCTCTGATCTTCATCTGACTTCCACTGTCCATTCTCAAGTATGCCCCAGTGTTTGTTTTTACCTTGTGTTCATACGCACTCAATGCTTATCTCTCACTTATGAGCAAGAACATGTGGTATTTGGTTTTCGGTTCACATGTTGGTTCCACTAAGATAATGGTCTCTAGTTTCACCCATGTTGGTTCAAGGAACATGATCCCACTATTTTTTATGGCTGTGTAATATTTCATGGTAAAATATGTACCACTTTTTATCCTCCTTACTGTTTATGGATATTTAGGTTGATGCCATATCTTTGATAATGTGAATATTGCTGTGATGAACATACAAGTGCATGTGTTTTTATGGTAAACAATTTATATTACTTGAGTATATACCCTATGATGGAATTGCTGGGTTGAATGGTAATTCTGCTTTATGGTGGTTTTGATTTGCATTTCTCTAATGATTAGTGATGTTAACCATTTTTTTCATATGCTTGTTGGCTGTGTGAGTTTTCTTTCGAAAAGTGTCTGTTTCTTTTCAAAAGAAGACATTTATGCGGCCAACAAACATATGAAAAAATGCTCATCACTGGTCATTAGAAAAATGCAAATCAAAACCACATTGAGATACCATCTCACGCCAGTTAGAATGGTGATCATTAAAAAATCTGGAGACAACAGATGCTGGAGAGGATGTGGAGAAACAGGAACACTTTTACACTGTTGGTGGGGGTGTAAATTAGTTCAACCACTGTGGAAGACACTGTGACAATTCCTCAACAACTTAGAAACAGAAATTCCATTTGACCCAGCAATCCCATTACTGGATATATATCCAAAGGATTATAAATCATTCTATTATAAAGACACATGCACATGTATGTTTGTTGCGGCACTGTTTACAATAGCAAAGATGTGGAGCCAACCCAAATGCCCGTTGATGATAGACTGGACAAGAAAAATGTGGCACATATACACCATGGAATACTATGTAGCCATAAAAAATGATGAGTTCGTGTCCTTTGTAGGGACATGGATGAATCTGGAAACCATCATTCTCAGCAAACTGACACAAGAACAGAAAATCA